>CAMOHE010043797.1:1428-12875 GCA_946598075.1 Artocarpus hirsutus | reverse complement strand
ACGACACCCTTAACTTGTCATATAAGTTTCACTTGCATTATTGTGTGTATGCAGTATGACTTATCACTACATGACATCACAATCTCATAATTCTTGAATCTTAAGTCATAATCATGCTTGACTTGAAGGTGATCAAACAATATAATTTAAATATTGCATACGTCACACATTAATCATCACATCATCATCATGGCATTTCACATCATGTCATAACATAACATATCACATCATAACATCTAACAGTGTAATAAATCACTGATCATGCATTTTCATAAATTTTATGAAAATATTTTAAATTAATTTCTTTTTAAAATTATTTATACTGTAGGCGAGATTCCTACTTACCTAGACTCCGAGCTGAGCGGGTCCAGTTGCATCTCGCTGTATTTACAGTCCATGCAGCATCCTCAACAGTGTTCCTCGAGCGGCCATGGATGGCTAGGAATGCTCTATGAAGATTTATTACTGCTGAAAACACCATTCTGGACTCCGTTACTGCATTTTGAGTTGCCTTGATCTGCGTGCAGTCGGTACTAGATGATTTTTATCGGAGTGGAATTTACTCAAACAGAGGTCACCATCGCGTTCAGAGCATCGAAACGAGCCAGGAGGCGGTCTCGGATCGTCGATCGGAGGTCCGAATCACAAAAACCCAAAGTGGCAGTTGACCAGCCGTTGACCACAATCAATTGGCCTTGTTGGCAGCCGGGCTCGGGCCTACCCCCACTAATTCAGCCCTTCTGAGTCCAATAGAGGTGTCAATTTTGTCCAATTCGGCCTCGATCAACATGGATTTAGTTCAAAAATCTCGGCTCACGTGGCGGCTTGGGTGGTGGATCTCCGCCGATGTTGGGCCCAAATTGACTTGGGCGTTTCCTTCACCGTGGCTGTCTGAGTCCATTGGTGCCTGCGGTGCATGTCAACATTGCTCAAATCGACGACCCAACCTCCCCTCACGGCTGTGCACGACGGAGATGCCGTTCTCCACCCTCTCGCGATGCTTTCTTAAAATTGAAGGCTCAGCAAGCTTCATCGTGTTGGTCTGAGTGTTTTACCTCAACCAATTTTGGGGAAGGAGGTAGGGAAGTGCACGATCGGTGACTCCCACGGTGGCGCACGGCGGCTGAGGTGGAACTCCAACAAACGGTGGCTGTGGCGTGAAATTGGGTGAGGGGTTTTACTCCTCGTTGCCCTCTGAGTGCAATGGTGGTGGCAGTGTGTCACAACGCCGTCGTGAACGGCGGCATCGAGGGGTGGCACAGCGGCGAAAATACGGTGGCTCCAGCGAAGCTTTTTTATGAGAATCGTACTATAATATCAGTGCCATTCTCTTCGTCTCTTCGTTCTGAGCCCATTGACACCAAGATTGTGTCAATCGGAGCTTGGACGAAGGAGATATCACACCGAAAAATTTTGTGATTTTTGGCCACTTTGACCGACGCGTAAGGGCCACTCCGGCAGAGTTGTGGGTGGCACGACACACCGTCAGACTCAGCTCCTCGATATCTTTCCAATGGTGTGGGAGGTGTCAAAAATGGAGGTCAGATTTTGGACTGAGTTTGAGGAGAGAGAGAGAGTAGAGAGAGAAAGTAGAGAGAATGAGTGAGCTGATCTGATTGGTCAGTTTATTTTTTTTTTTTTGTATTTATAGACAACTTGTGGTCCACACAGTATAAACCATGTAGTATCGGGTAGATCAAATTTGATCTGTAACTTTTAAATTTTTGTGGACATAATTATACTTTTAAAAACTGTGATTTATTTGCACTCTAAAAATAATCACATAAATTTATAATTCTCTTGTTGTATTATTGCATTACTGCAATATTTATTTTGACATAGAAATCATTTTCATAAATTTATCCATACCATATGGATTTTGTGATTTAAATTTTGAAATAATAAACTTTGATATATTTGTCCTCAAAATTGATAATTAATTATTTTCACAACTATATACATATATGTATATATGTATATGAATTCTAAGAAAGATATTGTGCATTTAAAACTTTGCTCAATATAACTATTTTATTATTACTATTATTTTCAACTTTTAAAAAAAAACTTTAAAATTTATAACATATACTTTTTATTAAAAATTCTCATACTGTAAACTTCAAATTTCATTTTTTAAAAAACAATAATTGTAATTTGTAAAAGTTTTGTAAATTAAATTGACTATCTAAAGTCAATTTAATTTAAATTTCAAACTTAGCACAATTTCGTGCTTCACGAATTACTTCTTGTAAAGAGCCATTTATAGGTCCACATCTTACCAATAGATCAGTGTTTGTGGACTCCATCAATGCTCTTCTTCTTCTTCTTATTCACTATTATTTTAATAACTGATATTATTATTATTGTCATTGTTATTACAACAATAATAATAAACTTTACATAATTATTAATGTGTATAATAATTAACTATACACATTCAAAACATTAGAATTCTTGCATCTTTGAACTTGGTGCTCACCATTTTTAATTTATGGTATGGAGCTCATGATCACTATTGATTTAGGTTTCATTTACTGAACTGCTATCATATAAGAATTTTCACATAATCTTAGTAAGTTAGAAATTCCACTTTTGCCAAATAATATCATCTCTTGGCTCATGCATGAAATTGATAAATCATAAACTCTTGGTTTAGCACATTAAATAATTATTTTTAATTATTTTAGTGTACTATCATAACATTACATTGTTACATGTTTCATAAATAAAGCACATAAATTTGTGCATTCACAACATTATTTATTTCTAAGGTCTTACGGCTATTAAGACCTTTAAATTTACGTGTTAATAAATGCTAAACTTGTACTTTCTTGAGCTTTTAATTGAGTAATGAGAGAAAAATCCTTAATTGATCATAGTCATTAAGTTTTGAATTTTTCGGGTCATTACAATTAAACACTCAGCATAGATAATGAATAAACATCGAGTTGAATTAAATTAAATAAAACTGAACATTCATAATTTGGTTACGTCGTAGCCCTAGAAAAAGAAAAATTAGTTCTTAATGAAACCAAAAACAATCCTAAATAATGTCTTAAACATAAAGAGTAAAGCAAAAGAACTGTGTTTAGATGTGAAGATGAATCATGTCTTCGAGTTGCACCGTTCTTCTCTCCAAAGCAGTGAGTTCTCTCATCTTTTCTATAGTATTTCTCTGTTACAATTCGTCCTTCAACCCCTCATAATATTTTATTTATAAGCTAGGGTCTAAAAGGGCAATTTTGAAACAAATTTAGGCTTAAAATTGAATTGAGATTGCAATAACGCCTAGACTCAATTTTTTTGATGCCTAGGCTTCGTAGTGACACCTAGGCGCTAGACTGCTCCTTCGAAATGGTGCTTAGGAGCCCAAGTTGTGACGCCTAGGCGCTATACTCTCGACTTTTTGTATGAGAATTCTTTAGTATGAGCAGCTAAGTGCCCATAAGCTGGCGTTTAGGTTTCATTTTATCCCCGAGTCTAATTTTACTTATTTTTTATTCTGCTTTGCCCCATCCTTTGGCATTATGCATCTTTTTTCTTCAAAACCTATAAAGGAACATAAAATACCATCAAATTCTTATAAATTACTTAAAATTTATAAAAATATTAAGTAAAAACCATGTAATTGATTAGCTTAAAACTAATTTATCATATAAATACTTTTATAATTAGTAGGAGGCTCAGGTTCAAGATCAATTTCAAGATGGAACATGTGAGGTAAAGATCATCTTTTGGACTTTACTTTCATCTATCGCCGTGTTGTTGGGATTGTAAATAAGTCCTATCTAGTATATACCTACTCAAAAGTCAAAAACGTGTCTTTCCTTTCATCTATCACCGTGTTGTTGGGATTGTAAATAAATCCTATCTAGTATATATCTACTCAAAAGTCAAAAACGTGTCTTTCCTTTCATCTATCACCGTGTTGTTGGGATTGTAAATAAATCCTATCTAGTATATATCTACTCAAAAGTCAAAAACGTGCTTGACAGAAGTAATGGAAACAAATCAATTCGTTGAATTTGTTAGCGTAAAAGACGGGAGAGATTATGGTTGTTAGCATAATTTAACAGTAAATGATATTTTATTTTGTCTAAAAACATAGAGTTTAAATCTCTCATTTTAAGTTAAAAAAAAGAGTTTATTATTATTATTATTATTATTATTAAAAGGCAAGCGAGTCTAATGCATGCAGTTGTGAAACTTTAGTTAAAATTAAAAGTTAGAACGATTTTATGGTAGCATGTAAAAACGTTAAACTATAGCCTAGTTTTGTTTATACCGGCAGTTTTAGCTATATAATTAAAATAGAGTTACCAAATGCATCCATGTTAAAAGTCAAGCGTGTCTAATGCGTCCTCTTGTGGAGCCTTATTGGTGAAAATAAGTCTTCATGACAACAAATAAGAGATTAGCTAAAATAAAACAAATTGACCCGACATTTGCAAAGATTAAAAAGTCAACTAAAATTTTTTATTAAATTTATGATAAATCAACCCAAATAATAAGTTAACCCCCAAAATACCCAAATTAAAAGTTAACCCCCAAAATTGAGTTTATAATACAAATTGTAATTAATAAATTGGGATTAAAGTTGGCTTTTAAGAATTATTTTTTCATTATAGATATTCATATTGATATATTATATATTATATGTACAACATTTTAATATTAATATGTTATCATTAAATAATAATGCTGCTAATATTATTACAACTTGGCATCATCATATAATATAAATATTTATATTATATTAGTGTTAAATAAATATAATCTGATAATAATGACAATAATAGCATTAACAAAAACAATAAAATATACCAGCATAATATTCATATGAATATTATAATATTTACTTTAGATTATAATAATATTTTTATATAACTATATTATTAATATTTACATATTGTTATTATTATTTAAAATCAACACTACTATATTATATAAATATATTTGATATCAATACTAATATATTATTATAAAATAATAATTTTATAATCAAACAAAAATAATATATCAACATAAAATAAAATAATATATCAACAACAATAAAACAACAATGATAACAATATTAATATTAACAGAAATAATATGATAATATTATATGATTTTTAAATAACATTGTTGTTGTTGTTACTATTATTAGGCCATATAGAAGAACAATTAGAACTAACAGTTTTAGTTTAAAAACTGTAGTATATGAGAGCTTTACACTGTAGTATTTTTATTTTTTTTTTGCTTTTATTGTAGCATGTGAGAGTTTTACTATTCATAATTGTAATTAATGGTTTTAACTATTCTTTCAAACCGAGGCTATAATTGTTGTTGTTGTTTAATTTTAAATTTTGTTAAAGAGGTTTTGTATGTTTTTATATTCTTTGTAATGATAACGATAATTAATAAGTGTGGTTATCTTTTTAAAACTATGATTGTTAACACTGTATTAATATATAAATAATAGGAATGTTTTTTAAAAGATAATACAAGAGTTTATTCTTGTCAACTATACTATATTATCATGTACAACCAATAGTAATATATTACTTTTGAAAATCTAAAAGAAGATTTTTACATAAAACCAAACGTGATAATATTAATTTTTTATAATCATATTGCCTATTATTACTTTCTCGAGAATATAATTCATACTGATTATTACATATCAAATACTCCAATGCAACAGAACTTACGTGGTCTATCTTATCGGGTGTTTGGTAGAATAGTTTGAATCGTGAGTTAAAACTCTTTTTACTGTACCATGTGAGAGCTTTATACTGTAGCGATTTTTTTATCGTTACTGTAGCATATAAGAGCTTTACATTGTTTATAACTGAAAAAGTAGTTCGAACCACGACTGTCACACACCCTCTTATTCTCTCTCTGTCTCAGCCAAAAACCTCTTTCTCCCTATTCTCCCTTACTCGGTTTAGTAAATACACTCTCAGAAATGCCTTAATGGAGGATCAAGATTAAAAACAATTGCCCTCCCCGAAGATTGGACAATGAACAAGCTGCCGGAGCTTGAAGCTAGGTGTTATTTTCCCCAAAAATTTTCATAAATGCATGTTTTGAAACTTATTCAAGCGCGGCGTGAATAAGCATTTTGTTTTAAAATGTGGCATAATATGTAAGAGTATTTAGCAACTTAGTTAAAACTCTTAGTTTTGACCATGAATAATATAAAACTCTCACTTGCTACGATATAAAACAAAAGTATATTATAATTTAAAGTTCTCAAGTGTTATTGTAGTAAATATTATAACTTACAGTTTTAACTACCTTTTCAAAAGCTTTTTAATTTTCTCTCTCCGAAACGATCAACACTTGGGCTTTGGTTGGTCGCTTGAGCTTTGGACTTTTGGTCGCTCCCTTCGAGGAATTTGATGCCGATGATAAGACTTACAACGGCCCAAACGACGTCGTACTATCGCCTTCAATGCCAATTGTTGGTGATCTAATACCTTATTAGTGCCATAATAAGTTCCACAGTCCTCCGGTGCCAATTTTTCCTTGACTATATGCATCAGCATCATCCAATGCCAATTTTGCCTGTACGACATCACATGGATGGATCTTATATGGTCATCATCTTATAAGGTGTTTGAAAGCGACAGTGCAAATCATAATTTACAATTTAAATTAATTTTATTACAATATTTTTTCTTACAATATATAAACTACTATAATATTTTTTGTTCTGATTACTTGTTCAAAATGAGTTCTCATACACCCTATTATTCTTATAAAAAATATTTGTTTTCTTTTTTTGATAAATTGTTCAATTGATTCTCAACCTTCACGAAAGTAATATTTTGGTCCATAATTTTTTTTTCATTTTTCTAGCCCCAACCTTTTATTTAAGTTGATGAGGGCCAAATTAAAACTATTAAGTTTAACTGTTACAAGTTTGACCATTAAAATAATTGAAAATTATTTCTTAATTAAAATTACTAAATTACACACAAAATAATGGATATATTAAGAAATTAAAAGCAAATCAAAACCATTTATTTAAAAACACCAAATCACAACAATGGTAGGACTTGGCTAGTAACAAAGAGTTTTGTTGTAGATCCATTTCCGTTGTTCTTGTTGGGGAAGAAGATTTTAGGACAATCAATTGCTAACACAGGTTGCTAATACTGATTGTAGACTTTTTTTTGTCTCTGGAGTTGAGTTTGTATTCAGCTAGACAAGCATTTAGAGTTTCTTTCAACAGATACAACTCCGTTACAATTTCTTCTTTCTTGGTTTGCACTTCTAGTGTGTACGGTTGTGGTAAAAAAAAAAAAAATTTGTCAAACATCACTCTCTCACGGTGATATAAACTTTGTGCGAACCTCTTTTTTTTTTTTTTTTCCCCTCAAATGTTGTGCAAACCTAGTTGCTTGGAATATATCATCCATGTCATTTTGTATATTTCATCCAAAAAACTTACCGATTAAATGAATTTTGGAACTGCAATAAATATTCATTTTGGTTAAAAGAGTGTACAAAAACAAATTTCTAACACCAAAATTTCAATTACTATTGGGTAAAGCAAATATAGGCCGTAGTATAAAACTCTCACATGTTAGTGTTTAGCTATTGGTAAGAACCAAGTAACCAACAAACCATGAAAAAATCTCATATGCTACAGTAAAAAGCAAAAAATTGCTGTAGTTTAAAGCTTTTACATGTTATAGTATTTTTAACCAAAATTTATTTCAATCACTAATTCTAACCACACTTTTCAAACACTATATAAGTTTCAACTTCAAATCTAACTTGATTCCTAAACACTCTCTATATGTCACATTATTGTTATTTGTCATTTTTCTTTTAATTTTAATGGTTGACAGAGCGACTTTAATAGGTCTATTGCATAGAGTATAGACCATGTATTAGTTATGGGACACTTTGAATGTCATAGATCAAAATGGGATCGGCTCCGGAATTCCAGATATAACTACTGGAAATTTCCATATTAGCCATTAAAAGGCTTAATGGCAAAACGACACCATAAATATAACGTTACGTTAGCGACATTATTATCAACGACAATAGAATAAGGTAACGACATTACCTGGGGAAATCTGAATTTTTCAGTATAACGCCAAGCCCTCACTAAATTGTAATCCTGAAAACCAACATAGCAATTTCTCAAAAAAAAAAAAAAAAAAAAAACAACAACAACAACAACAAAGCACAAAACGATAGTAACGTGACAGAAACACTAACGACTTTAATATAATAGACTCGGCAACAAACGACAAAAGTATAACAACAGATGATAAAATGATCGATATCTGAGGGAACGAAACTCGTAGAAAGCAATAATAACCTCCTAAAACGACATTATCTGTACCAAGAACAGCAACTAGAAGTTGACATCAAGTAGAAGCACGACATCAAAAAATGGTAACCTTAGAAAACAACAAGAAAGTCGTAAAGGAAAAAAAAATGTTAACCAACGACACCTGCATCGATGCAACAACGGTAAAACAAACGAAATCAGTTCTAAAACGACAATAATCTAATTGTACCGTTTCTAAGAGGAAAACAACGATTACAATTACAATTCTTTTTTTTAAAAAAGAAACTAATACTTCAGCTTGAAATTCACGCGTTAAGAAGTCTTAAATATATATATATGCACACACACACATAGAGATATATATGTACATTATATATGGTTAGCTTGAATTTCACGCTCTCGTAAGACGCCTATGTGTATATGGCTTTTTGTTATATTTACGTTACTTAAGTCTCTTCAAGAAAATCAGGAAGAAGAAGCCATGGATTTCTGCATGAGATTTGCATCACAAGTCATGCTCAACAAGATAATTCACATCAAAGACGTTTCTAATCAAAAGAACGTGGTGTTGTCTCCTTTGTCAATCAACGTGGTCCTTAACATGCTTGCTTCTGGCTCTTCAGGCCAAACTTTGGATCAATTCTTGCACATTCTTGGCTCGAAAGACCTTAATGATCTCAACTCCAAGTCCAAAACCACCATGTCACTTCTCATTGATACGACCGAAAACGACTCCTTAGAGCCTCCAATAGTGGCCATTCCATATCCTCAGACCGAGTTTACTTCTAGACTGATGAGACGAGGATCACATTCATCATTTCCAAAGAAACGTCAGGGAAAAGCGCCACTCTTAATTTGTGTTAACGCCCTTTATGTTGATCATCGCTTCCCTTTCATTCCTTCTTACAAAGTGATTACTGATACCATCTATAAAGCACAAGTGAAGAATGTTGACTTGATTCGTGAGGTACATATTCTTTTTCTTTCTTTCCCTTCTGGGGCTCTATTATTTTTGCAAGCCAATTATATTTTGATATAGATCCTTTGTTTTTGGTATTAAGTATTGAAATTTCTTTTTGCTTTTCCTTCTAGGCTTCTACAGAGATAGCAAGTCTTTTTTTCTTTCTTCAAATAAATAAGATTCGATATTGATAATTGGACTCCACAATGCAAATATGTATTTCTGTGATTAGTACTTATACCGAGTCTTGATATAACTTAATGGTGCTAGAACCAAGTCTTAGCAAGATTTATTGTGCCAATAATATTTTTGAGATTTCAATGCAATACACAAATCACTGAATTTTATGGAAAAAGATCATAGAGCCAAAAAGACTGCACAAAAACTAGTTGCACTCATACAATACTGCGTTTAACTTTGTGGTGCTTGAACTCTTAGCAATGATTTAGGCAGATTAAATATGAAATTGCATATGATGAGTACATTGTATTCTGTTTATCCTCATTTTTTTTAATAGAACATGTGAAAATCATTGATAATTTGTACGAACAGGCTGAACAAGTTAAAGAGGAGGTGAACTCATGGGCTGAGAAGGAGACAAAAGGGCTCATCAAAGAGATCTTGTTGCCGGATACAAAACTGTCGCCGCCACTCTGCCTTGTGAACGCATTGTATTTTAGAGGAGACTGGGTAAGGCCATTTAAGACTTCCTACACTCACGATGAAGATTTCCGCCTTCTGAATGGAGAAACTACCAAAGTTCCTTTCATGATTGAATATGATGAGTACCACTCATATGGATCATTCAAGGATTTTAAGCTTCCTAAACTACCATATGAGATTGGTCAATGCACAAACAAGCAGTTTCTTATGTACATCTTTCTCCCTCATGCAAATGATGGACTAAAAGATCTCGTCAAAAAGTTCAATTCTGATCCAACATTTAGGCTACAAACATTCGCAGTTTTATCTCCGAGAAGAGAAACTATCCAAGGTAAAGATGTTGGATCAAAATCCAAATATGGGCTAATATATTAAATAAATATGAATAAAAGGCTATCAGATAAGGTTGTCCAATTAAAAGTGATCAAATTTGAGATTTGGGATTTAGGCTTTTAATGCATCATTAAGTGTGGGCCTCCTATGTGTAGAAACCAAAAGAGTAATTACCAATTTTATGATGGGCTAAATTGATAATTAAGGATAATTGCTAGGGTTTAGTAATTATATAAAGGGGTTGTGGTCCCCAAGTTAGTACATACATTATTTTTCTGTTCCTCATCTACAGAGAAATCACAGAACATTCTGAAATGAGGATTTATGTACCAGACTTGGAAGATCCTCAACCAAAAGAATCAAGAATCACATTCAACAATAGATTCAGGTCAGCTTCCGCATCTTATTAATATTCTTGATGATTTGACATGAATGATCTTGGGTGATGATGGTTTTCATCACAGTTTTGTTCTAACAAGTGGTATCTAAAGCCTATTCATGTTGAATCATTGGGAATCAACAATTTTTTTTTGATGTGATTCTCATTGAAATTCTCAAATTTAACAATCTATGGTTTTATAAAATTGTTGAATTTGAGAACAATTGATTGAAGAATTTTTTGGTTTAATGTTTTATGCAATATACACGTTCGGTTGATTTTGGTTTATGAATATACGTGTATACAGTTTGAGAATTTGGTTGAATTTGTTTTATGTATTCTCTCACTGAATGCTTTTTACGGCACTGTTGTCGAATAGAATTCAGGGCTTTGGTTTCATTCATAAAGCAAACGTTTTATATATATAAGTTAAGGTTTTATTTTTTAAAACCTATGCTTCTGGTATATTTATATATTCAGTGTATATAAAGGAAGCCGGCGGCACCCTACCGCCGCCGACGAAGGACTCCGAGCGCGGCAGTGAGGCCCCGTCGGAAAGACAGTGCCGCGGCCTCTGGCCGCAGCGGAGCAGGAAAAGCGGCAGCAGCTTGCTGCCGCGTGAGAAAAAAAAAAAGTAGAGGGGATCGTTTCGCCGGTGGCTGACCCTCTCACCGCCGGCGTCGGCCTTGTCTGGGCATGGCCGTCAGACCACGCCGGCAATGAAAGAGACCGGCGGCAGTTGCAGAGGCGGCCAGACGGCCGCTTACCTCTCCTCGCCCAAAAGGGTCGAAAGATCCCTAGGGCTTCCAAAA
>CAMOHE010043796.1:27015-52454 GCA_946598075.1 Artocarpus hirsutus | reverse complement strand
TGTAAATCCGACTAAAAAAATGCTCAAAAAGTCTTACATGGAGTTACATGCATGAAATAGGTTTTGTTTTCAGTGATTTGCATGCGCCATGCTAAACTCGGTGTCTATATATTCTTGCTTGTATGTATCATCTTGTTCATTTTCTTTACAAAGTTTCATTTTATTTCTTACAAATTATTAAAAATAATTTCATCCTTGGAAAATTGTGAATAATAATAACAACCTAAAGGTCTTGTTCGACAATAATTTTAATTTTCAAAAATAAAACAAAATATTATCTTTTTTCTGCAAAACATTTTGATAAAAACATTGACCTTTCGTGATAAAAACATTTTTGTATCTTGTGTTATACTAAATTGATGAATTGATCAATATTTAGTTAGCGCTCTCTAGACACCTCATATTTCAGACAGATACTTTGAACATGTCTGTATTGCTTTTTTCTTTCAGAAAAAAAAAATCATGTTAATGAAAAATTTAAAGAAAACCCCGCATTAGTCCAAATAAAAGGACGTATTTTTTTATGTTATTCCTAAATTAATTTTCTAAATTGCATGAAGGACTTAAATAAGTCGCACTTAGTCGACATTTTCTTATTGATTTACGATCCCCTAAAATAATGAATCAATTTATTTATTTAAAAGAATAAAGCCCACCAAAATATATTTTTCCAAATCAAAAACCAAACAAAATTAGAAACAACAGAAAGATAAGGCCATTATTGACTTTTCACTGGTGTGGAAAAGGAGCGCGCAATCATTTTTCGGACAAGAGTAGACGCTGTAAGTTTGGAATTGCCCTTTGTTGGCCCTTTAATCACCAAGTAAGCCATGCAGTGAACTTACGATTGTACACCTACAATACAAACCTTCAGGCATGTGACCGATGGCCCCAATGGCTACGAAGTCAATGGGGCTGTTAAGCAACATTCTGGCAGACGCCTCAAACCAATCCAAATGGAGAATAAGTACGACCTACCCGTACCAATCCATGTGTCTTTTACCTTGTAGACAAAAAAGATAAAAAAAAAAGATTCAAAATTTTGAAAAAAAAAAAAAATTTGTCTCAACCTCATGAAAACAACTCATCTTATTTAAAATTTTAAAATCTAAAACAACCAATAAAATGAAAAAAAAAGTTATAGAATATCAATCAAGAATACTAGGGAAAACTAATAGGATATTTGGGGTTATGATTCTAACTATATAGTTTTAACTGTAAACAGTATAATATTTCCACACATTATGATGCACAGTTTAAATTTTGTGGTTTTAACTCTTTTTTCAAAGACTATATAAATCATGTCATTTAACAAACGAGGCTCTCCAACCACACTTAAATAAATAAACGAAGGTTATAACATTGCTTTTAAGAAAAGGTACAAGGGTTACCTCAAGAGAGAGAAGGTTCAAGGGTCTTATGAAACTAGCTGTGTGACTCTGTTAAACAAGGCGCTTTTCGATTATTGACTCTCATATTTAATGCATTAAAAATGATTTAAGCCTCAATAATTAATCCTTAGTCGTTCTTATCTCGTAAGGCATTCAAAGCCACCACATTATTCTTGAAATCGTCGTAAAGAAAGTAAAAATTAGGGAAATTGATGCCAAAATTTTCATAAACCATAAGCTGTCAAAAACTTTGGATAGTGTTATTTGGGGAGTCCATGTTATCTCGTAAACTGAAAGACAATTTACTAACACCTTATCCAGCACAACATCTATGTGTTTGGTAGCCAGCGTGGAAGGCAAGGTGCCATAAAGCATGATGTCTCCGCAAGGTCGTTGCAGAGACTTGTTGTTGAACTTTACACTATAATAATTCTCTCTCACTCTCTCCATTTTTTTGGTCTACGGTACCAAAGTAGAAAAGGCCCCAAAATGTTGATTATTATTAAATCTCAGGAAATCACAAAATCAGCAATAGCGTCTTTCCTAGCACCATGGTCCACATCTATATTGAACCATTGCTCTTCATTTTTGTAGCGTTTTTCAGTATCTACGTTGAAACGCGAGTACCACAGAATTGCAAACTACATTGATTAGTTTTCATTTATGATACTTTTAACCAATATGGTTTTTGTTTCCAATGTAGAGTTCTTGGGTTTGTTTTCATCGTTCCAGGGTTCCTTTTGAGGGAAAGCAAGGGAGCCAACATCAAAGAAAATGAATTATGACATGGACTTATAGGACATTGAACAACGAATTATGTGATATAAAGCTGATCATATGTTTGATTGCACTCTCGAATAAATGTAGTTTGCTATCAGTTGCTTATCAGTACTCCAAATAAGAACTCAACAATTTCCTCCAATAAATATATATATGTCGAGGGGCGGGGGTTAGAATCAGGGGCACGATAAGTATATTTTAAAATTCGAAGAGCATATTGCTGTAAGTGACATAATTGAAAAAGAATTCATTCATTTACTGTCAATTTTATTTGATTTTTTTAATCAGAGATTTTATTAGATATTAGGTGCTAACAGTAGCGTTAGGATGCATACTTACATTTACCCATGGATATTTAAAGATTTCAATAACGTGAATTTAGGAAACTAAGACGGTAGTATTTCCATTTGCAAAACTAATTCGTGCAAATTTAAAATATACAAAATTTTAAGCATTTTATAGTACAATTTGGACTTCGGTCGGTTAACAGTCGACCGTCCTTCCACTGCACCAAATACAAATCAGTTTGATAGGTGTACCAATTTGGCGTCCAAAAAAGTGATGTTTCCATGACTTTTACGTTAGCTTCCAAGCCTATTTTCCGAATATGAGAAGAGTAGAGATAACTAATGTGTTTCAGAAATCATAATAAAAAAGTAACAAAAAATCATAACGAAAATCCCGAAATTGAATATCATATCCAACAATCAAGTAAACGAGTAGTCACGCTACCTCCACTTTCCCGTCAAATCACAACAATAGGGAACGAAAACAAATATATATATATATATATAACAAATTTCTAAAAATAATTTAACAGCTATCGCAAGCAAAAATTGTGTGTTTCTTCTCAATGTGGAGATTGTGGCACAAGATTAACGTCACTAGAATACTTGTCCCCTAATTATTGCGTCCGGCATCCGAACCAAACAAGCTGCCCAAAAATCTCTTTCTTCCATCCCTAAATGAACCACATTCCCTAAGACGACCAACCCCATGGTTAAACTCAGAATTATACTTGATTTTTAAAAAGTGTTCCTTCACTTTACAGATTATCTATGGAAGAAGCTAGATGAATCCCTGGCTAAACTGATTTAAAAGAACAACCATAAACGGCACTAACCTGCAAGGAAATATTTTTCAAGAAAAATCAAACTACTTTTCAGGCACATGGTAACGTTGGACACTGTTTTTCGCTAATCTCTACACTACTTTCAAACAAAAATCTTTTTAGTTAGAAACAAGATAGTTTTAGTATAGGATAATATATAATTTAACATACAAACGATTTAGTAAAATCTCGAGCGTATAGCCAAAGACAAACTAAAATTCAAGAAAAGAAGACTGTACCTGAATGTGTCAAGGATTTTGCTGGACTTGCCGATGTATTTGTAGAATCCACTCAATATAGCCACTTGTTCCCCCCATTGGGTCCTCAACAAGATTTGTAAGAAGAAGAAATCCTTCCCGAGGTTGTTCACCTTGTCTCACGAGTTGACACAACTGATAGTACGAGGGGTCACTTTCCCTAAATTTCTTGATTATCTTCATTAACTTCCTTGACATTTCATTATCACGCTCACTCAGGGTCACCTGATTCTCAAACCAAAAAATTCAGCGGGTGACTAAGAATTAAAGCCTATAAACAAGACGAGTTTAGCCAGATACGAGGGGAAAAGATTATAACGCTACAAGTACTTAATAAGTGTTCGGAAGGGTAGGGACTACTAGGACCTTTTCAATGATTTTTAGAACTTAAGAATGTATTTTTCAAATGATCAGTTGTACCTTTGACAATTCTGCTGCACAATCTGGCCCAAGTAAATTCATAGCTATATCAGGGGAAAGCGCTCTGCCAAACCACAAGATGAAACGGAAGCCATCATCATCTATATAAAGCCCCCTGGAGTCTAAGCTTGCAGCAGCCGATGGCAATCTTTTCTCTACGCTTTCGAGGTCGTCATGAGTTGACTTCTGCAAACACATGATGCAGATATAACTTAAAGCATTGTGCTAATCTTCATCGCTATAAATTTACATTCTGCTAGAGAAAAGTCTTACCTTCAGAAGATACTCATCAAGCCGAATTAGGTTGGGATATAAAAGTTTCAACAGTTTTTTAACAGGTAGAGCCATCATTGTGAAACCTGCTGCACAGCGTTCATCAAGTGCAGCATCTGCATACCCTCCACGCAGAGGTATTGACTTCGACAGTGCTAATCCATACAACAACAAGAACTTGAGAGATTCTGGATATATGATTCTCCCTCCCAAGCGATGTTGCACAGAGTAGAGATTTCTGTAGTCTTTGAGAGCCTTGACGATTCTTAGTTGCAAAGAGTTTCGAGCATCTTCAAGTTTACTGGACAATGTTTTTTCAATTGCTGCCAATAATTCAAGCTAAAATTAGAAACATCAAAATCTCATAATGCAGATCCACAATCACATATATAACAACTAGCATATAGAGGCATACCTAGCCTAGAAAGCAAGGTGACAATGGCACCAGTATCAGCCTGACGATACATATCTCCAAGATCTGCAACTACCGGGGCGGCTGCAGTGTGTACTCTAATGCGTCTCTCGCCACAAGATGCTGTGTATCTTTAAATTGTCAAGGAAGAATAAGTAACTCATGAATTTATTCACTCAAGATCCAAAGGAACATCTTAAACTGACGAGTCACAAGTAACTTATATTGTACAACCGGTAATGCAACTGACAAAGTTAAGCGGGAGAGAAAGGAAAAATAGCCCAGGTGACAACAATACCCACCAGAGATATTAAGAAACAGAATATAACAATAATGATTGGAAGAACGTTTAAAAACTCATAGTAAGAGCAGCCAAAATAATATGCACGCAATATCTTGTTTCTCTAGCAAAAAAGAAAAAGTTGTAGTATTTTGCTCCAAAAGATCCAAAGGTCAGGAAAACCTATATGCGTCTGCGTATATATTACATATCACACAACCAATAGAAAGGATACAGCAAAGCAACTTGGAAATAAACTGTTGGAGTAGTTAATAAAGCATCTTCAAGAGATAACTGCATTGCAAACGCCTTATCACAATCTACAGCTGGAAGTGCCAACAAATCGGTAGACCTAAGCATAAAGTTCCCATGATATGATGTGAAGCGGACTCCTACATGTATAAACCATGACATAGAATTAAAATACATAACCAAATTCGGAAGATTTTATAAACACAAAATTATCTGCACCTAAACTAAGAAAGACCATGGAGCATCACAAATCGACTAACCTTTTCCACATCGTATACGCATAACAGCTTCCCAAGCAGTTTCCCTAGTTAGGTCTCTGGCTAACTCGTGTCTCAATTTCTCTCCATGAATGGCTGATTGGAAGCCTGGGTAATAATATACTTGACCTCCAGTATACTTTGCCAGAGTACCTACATTGGAAGTTGGAAGATAAAGATTTATACATACATAAATATACATATACACACACGCATACATATATAATCCAAAAGAAGACATCGCACAACACAGGCAGGCAAAATAAACAACATTTTGTTCACAAACCCATTAACCGTCCCACTAAAACATCAGCCCAGATGTAATGCTACCAATACAAACAATGCATCAAACAGTCAGACTCAGAATATGCAAATACAAATTTTATTATTATCATTATTATTTTATAGAAAGCAAATTATTCTTTAGCAAATATACACAGGCATACACTTGTGTCTCCATACATTTATATAAAGATTGGCCAAAAAAATTAATTTCACAATAAAATTTGAAAAATTTATATACGATGTTGAAAACAAAATTCTTCTTCACAAAGGAAGTTCTGAGGTTTATACAAAAACACAAAACCAAAAAAAAAAAAAAAAAGAGTTCTCAATCCAATATACAATTTGATTCCCGGAAAGAAGGGAAGTGTAAGACAAGATCAAGAACGTATACCTAGCGAGGCTATATCAGCGTACTTGTCACTGAATGCATAAATATTCACCCCTATCTGAAACTTTGTAAATTCTGCAGCCATGTGCTTGTAAAAAGGATCTTCAGGTAGTCTTAGTGCATGTTCTCTATCTGTACCATAGACACGCAGATCATCTCCACGCAACTTTAAGCGGCCAACACCGAGAGAGGGCAGTGTGTTTTGGAAAATTAACAATTTCCCCCCAAGTTGGCTCTGCAAAAACAAGCACATGCAGAAAGATCAGAATCATTGCATCATATATGAATGACCAAACTCTACAAGCACAAGTTCCCCACTGGAAAGGTAAGCACTCACTAGAAGTGAAAAACTTAATTCAAATCAATAGTTTAAACTGGTAAATCAGAAAAAAGTTAAAACACACCATAAGCATGAGTGAAGCTTTAAGTGCTGGACCAAAAGCAGATTCAATATTTAGATTGTCCTGGAACATAGATGGCAAGCTATCGAGAAATGTTTCCACAACACTTCTTGATTCTGATAAGTTGACAAGCAGATCATCTGGCAATGGCACAAATATGTCATCCAGATCTGAGACCACCATCATTTGAGGTTGAGTCAAAGATGACTGCACAAGTAAAACCAGCATGATTAATGATTTTTAGCAGTCATATTGGCTAAAGCAACCAATGAGGAAGAATAGAAATGTGTACCTTCAAATTGTAAAATTGTATTGTGCTATCAAAAGTCGCAAACCCAATTTGGGTTCGGGGGAAGCCAGGCAGCTTTTCCAAACATGACCTGATGGTTTTGGCCACAAACTGCAAAGAGATCATTGCAAAATACAACTTCAAGATGAAATGGACAAAGAGACTACGCATTAACCATTTTCTCAGGCAAAAGAAAAAAGAAGGGAAACAAAACTTGATGAAAATCATGAATTTGGGGGAAAAAAGATGCGCCAACAAAGAGAGTCTACAATATGAGAATTCCAGCTTTACCCCACTACCCTACCCTACCACTATCATGCACGAGATCATACTCAAAGCAAGACCAGCCAATCATTTTAATGAATCAAATACTATATAAAAATAAAAGTTAAAACAAAAATTGTTTCTAAAAACCATGGTGCACTAAAATTTTAAATCAAATAATCCGCATCTTCATTCACTATAAGGAGATCACTTATAAGCTCATCTCATGTGCAAAAATGGCTATCATCTTCAACAAATAGGTCATGCATATATCAGCAACCAATAATAAGCTCATGCACAAAAATGTTCTATCTTATTCATAAACCTGTCATGCATCCATCGAGCAAGCATGAACACTCAAGCTTTTCTGTTACTTTGTCGCTATGCTATAGATGAAGAAGCATATACCACAGAAGGAAGCAAGGATTACTGCAAGTGCTTACCTCAATCATACCACTTCTTACTGCAGATGTAGAAACGTCAATGAGGAAAAAATATAGCGGCGGCATAGGAGGCCGCACCATATATTCAGTTGGAGCCACAAATTCCACACTACCCTGCGTAAGCTCAGGGCGCTGGTCCAAGTCAATTCTTCTGCCAGTGGCATCCAAATGGGAAAAATATTCACCAGGAACTAAGCATGAAATTTAATGAAAATCAGTATCATAAAATAAACTAGTCATGACCTAAACACTTAAAGAACTCAAAATTAAAAAACCACGTTTTATGCAAGAATAAACTTCCACAAAAGCAAATTACACCTGTAAGTTTTGAACCTTTTTTTATGAATTTTTCAATAATGTTAAGTTGTTATTTGTCAGCAAAACAAATTCAAACTCCCTATTTCATGATAAGTCAAACTTCAGAAGCCCTCTAATTTTTAAGAAATTCAAATGCATTATGCAAACTTTCCTAACATGTTTACTTAATACAATAAGTATATTAGTAGGAAGACCAAGATGAAGTCTCCTTTACCAAGGTTTCAAACAACCTGCATGCAGTTCACCTGATAACAAAACTAATTAAGTAAATGATGTCATAGTTTACATCACCTAACATCTACAAACACATCTTTTTCCCCTCTCTAAGGGTAAAGAATGATATTTTCTGGGGAAGGAAAATAGAATGATGTAGTAGAAATTTACCATCATTAAGTAAAGCACACATGTTGCATCTCCACTTTCTTCCAGCATCCGTAAATGTCACATAAGGATTCACATATGTACGACATCTTCTACAGCGAATAATGCCAGTAGAAGCAAAATTAATCACTGGCACTTCCTCCTATATGAAAAAATAATAAAAATAAAAAACAAAAAACAGTAAATGAAAGTCAGCATAGTTTATTTAATATCAATCAGCTTCGGTTATTCTCAAGTATAGAAACACTTACCCCATCTGGTGCTTCTGCAAGCGGGCAAACAACTGCTCCAAGAGGCAAGTGCCACCTTGAAGCTAAGGACTGCGAACTTGGTATTCCACTAGTTGTAAGGCGCAGAAATCTAGGATTGCAATTCATTGGATACATATCAACAAGAAATTTTGGCTCCACGTCACCATCCAAAGGTCTTGGCAGAGCTTTAAGATCTACTCCTGGTTCAATTGATCCAGGAATGGATCCTACAGAAAGTGAGTTGAAATCCTCCACTAAACCTTGGATAGCACCAGGTCCAGAACTGGGATGGTGCATATGGTCCCTTGATTGAAATCCCAAGGGAGCTGCAACAGGCGGTGCTGAAACATAACTGCCTTGCTGAGCAACAAACGGGGGTGATGTGGTAGCCTGGAAAGGTGCACCACCCTGCTTCGCAAGAAACGAAGATTCGACAGGTGGAGCTTGTGTGTCTGCACCAGACTGTTGATGAACATAACCGGGAAATGAAGGCTGGAAACTAGGCCTAGGCGCTGGAAAAGATGAATCTGATGGAGGCTGAGGGACATTCGTACTTGCTGGTGCATAATTAATATTTTGAGGGGGAGGTCCCATTGGCACAAAAGGTACATGTTGCTGTGGACGAAGGGGAACCAGTGGAGGTGGCACTTGACCTGCAGAAGGTTGAAATGGAGGCTGGCCTACAGGAGGAGCCCGTGGAGGTGGCTGAGTTGAGGGAAACTGTGGTGCTGGGAACCGTGAGAATGATCCAGTACTTGGAGGGCGATATGATGTTGGCGGAGAAGGCACGGAGGGATCGTTAAACCTAGGTGGTGGAGCAGGTCTGAAGCTAGAAGCCTCTGGAATGTTTGCCGGCTGGGCCAACGGGGGAACAGGTCTAAAGCCGGAAGTTTCTGGTCCAACCACAGGCGCTGATGATGAAAGAGGCATCATAGGTTGTGGAGCTGATGGAGCGGTAGGTCTCATACCCGGGGCATCTGATCTAACTACAGGACCAGATGATGAAAAAGGCGTCATAGTCTGAGAATTAAGAGCAAAAGGTGCAGTGCTGGGTCTTGCTGTAGGATTTGGGCGGCCTGTACTTTCAGTACCTGTTGTTTCTATCAATATCACGTTCCATTTAAGTATTATCAATTCTAGTATAGTTTACACCTGCCACAACAAGTAATATTAAAAAATTAAATGACTGATAAAAGATCGGATACATAAAGCTCAGAGTGACGTGCACAAATGTACAGTATACTAAACGTCACACATACTGTAAGTGTAATAGATATAGAATTGTACCTACTAAATTTGCAGTGAAACTCACAACAAAAGCAAGGGGATAGGGGAACTGAAATTTAGAAGCATTTCAAGAATAGACATTCAAGATTGGTCATAGATTACACAAGCCTCAATGCACACGGATAAAAGTTAAAACCATTGACTATTTCAAATAAATTTAAATTCAAGCTTGTCTGCTCTTGGCAAATTCATAATGTACTTCCTTATTAACACATATTTCTTTAATTAACTCAACCTAACTGCCATTCATATTCGATCTTCTTTCAAGGAACTAATTGCAATCAAAGTTTTAAAAGGAGAAATCAAGAACCAAGGCGTTTTGTCTAATTGAGGTGACGCTTAAGCCTCAAGGTGGATCGAGGCATAAGCCTCAAATGCAGGGCTTTTTACACTTACACCCCCATTGTTTAGCCCCAAAAACAAACACACACTTAAACAAAATAAATTATCAACATTCCTTGACTTTTCAAAAAAAAAAAAAAATTATGGAAACACCTACCAGCTCCCCCTTCCATTAGCTCAGTGAAAGAAACCCTAGTTTGACTACTAAATATTTTAAAATTGTCCAAAATTGCCCTCCCACATCAGGAATTTTTTCTTTTTTTTGTTCCTTTTTTTTTTCCTCTTTAAAAATCCACTTTCATGGTCATATTGTTGGAAAATTTAAACTTGTAATATTTGAAAATAACATGGATGTTTTCCATCCACTAACGTATCACGCTGTATGGAAACCAAAATATATCTAGAAGCATAATATAGTGCAATGTAAGTCTTAACATATATCTAACAGTTTTACACTCCAAAATAAGTCATTACATGAAGACAAGATTAAATGGTTCAAAATAAGTCATAATATGAAGATAAGAATTACAATGTCAAATGTTGTGGCAATATTGCTTAAAATTGTGAGATATATATATACACACACATACATACATATATTTATACATATATATATATACACATATATTAAAAAATCCATAAAAATCAATAATTTTACAACCCCGTAATCATACCAATTTCCAATAAAAATCAAACTAATCTCACAAATCTGACAAATATGAACTTCTAACGGCATCTAACTAATCACACAACCCAATTTACAACAATTTCAAACAAATTAAACTAATATCAATCTTTCAAAAAAAGTAAAATAGTCAACAAAAAATCACAAATAGCTAAACACACAAACTAATAAAAATAGAAATTTTCATCACCATCAACCAAAAATCATAATAGCAGTTTTCAACGACCAAACAAATTCCAAAAACATCAATCAAATATCAACAAGTTCCACAATAAAACGAATTGCATAAACTGATTCGTATTCCATAACTTGAACTTCAAACACAAAAATTCAATCATCGATGAACCTAACTTCAACTTCAAACAAACACAATTGGAGCTCTATCCATTCTTATGGCTAACAACCACAACCTCGGGTGTAAAAACCACAAGCTCGGGCATAATGTTACCAAAAAGCTCTTGCTCCTTGTCACTCTAGTATTTTTTTCTTTTCCCCAAAATAGACCTGTTTATTATCCCCGCTCCAATGTTCCCACTCCTCAATGTCTCAATTTCATCCTTACAACGCAACCCTTATTGCAAATTGAAAGATCCAGAAAATAACCCAAATGAGGAAACTCTACCATAACCATTATTATTATCATCCAATGAGATGAATTTTCCATTCCAAAGCAACCCAGTTTGAGATTTAGATCAATGAAATCCAATCCCATCCCATCATATTGATAGAAGTAAAGGGAAACAAAGGAATATAACAGAAACGTTCACTTCTCCTCAAAGACAAGACTCTGTTTTTCCACCACAAAATCGCAACATCACACAAAAATTACAATCACGGACTACAAAAAAAATAAAACATAAAAATACAAACAATAAAACCAACCATGGAGAAGGAACTTGACATACAGGTGGCTTGAAATTGGCTCGCGGCTTTCTTTCGCAACGGCACAAATGCTCTGCTGACTGCTCTGCTCTGCACAAGTGTACCTCAAATATCTTTTAGAATTTTCCTAAAATATATTTATTTTACTTTTATTTTCAGGGTAATTATTATTCATAATTTATTAATTATTCAATTCCCGGAAAAAGCAAAACGAATCGGATCTTCAATCAGAAATGAAACCCAACCTTGAGCTAAACCAAAACTAGGAAAAATCAACAGAATTGTTCAGATTTACGACCAAACTATGAACAGGATCTAAGTAAAGCCCTGTATAGCAACCGACAAGATTCAAATTGTTGATCCAAATTGCGAGAAAAGAGTTGAAAGATAATTGAGAAAATTGAGAAAGAAACCTGTGATTTGAACTCGATTGAGACCGGTTTGAGCTCGAGGCAATCGGCTCGTGGTCGAATCTTAATCAAATTTCGCGACAGAGGATCCAGCAAGTTAACAGCTTCAATGGAGAGACGACGGGCAAATCAGACTAATCGGAGAGAGGGGGATCTGTCCGAGGAGTAACCCTGAATTGAAACACCTTCGAGTTTTACTCTTACTTTAAGGGTAATATTATTCTTAATTTATTAGTTATAAAAACCTTTTTTTTTTATTTAGTACAGTTTGGGTCCTTTTAATTGACAAATTAGAATTATGTTGATTTAGAATTTTTTTATTTGAGTTTTATATTTTTTATTGTGTTATTTGAATTGTTATTTAGATTAGTGTTTGGTTATGCAATTAAATTATTAATTCTAGTAGGAAATAAAATTAGAATTTGTATTTGAATAGATAACGAAAAGTTTTTGATTTAAAACAGGAAAAATTTAAATTAGTACCCTATATCATATCAAAATATGTGTTTAATACCTTATATTTTAGAATATTTAATATTGATACCTCGATATTTAAGAAAATATTTTTTTAATACCTCAGAGCCTTTTTGCACATAAAAAAACAAAATTACCCTTTTATAGTTGATTAAAATTAGAGTTAAAAAAATCTAAAGACTAAAAGAAAAAAAACTCAAAAAAAAATTCAGATGAAAGAAACCAAAAAAAAAAAAAAAAACCTCAAAAAATTACACTCATTTCACTCTTCATTTCTCTCTCTCTCTAACAAGTTCTCTCTCCCATTTCAAAATTAAAGGCACATTCTCTCTTTCTCTTTCACTCTCATAATTTTCCTGAAAAGTAAGAAATTTTCTCGCCCTAGAAAAAAAAAATATATGTTCTTTGGATTTGAGGAATAGTGGTGAAGATGATTAGGTGACGACCGTGGCCCCCGTTGATTTCTTCCTCTCTTTATTGTGAATGCATAAGATGGAAAATCTTAAAAAAAAAAAAAACTTATAGTAGCATTTAGATTCAAATCTTGTAAATTTAAAAGAGGAGCCAAAGTCAAATTTTGCACTCAAAAGTCAATTAAAAATCAAATTAAAATTCAAATATTCATGTCACTAAACCGTATCTAAGTCCAATCTAAAATTTTAAATCAAAAGATGAGTCAAAACTATAAAACAAACAGCCCATTTTGTTTACAAATTTTCCCCGTAATATAAAACTATATGTCATTTTCAAAATTCCAAATCTAACGACATATAGCTTTTTACTTTTACTAAAAGGCAAAGGGCCTACCAATATAGATATCATAGAGAACAGAATGTCGTTTGCTTAGGTAAAGCTCAGACAACTTCTACACCACGTGTTTCAGATGTAACCGACTTGTGTATCAATTACATCCTACAGATGATTGAAACGACAAAAAATTTTAGACAAAAACTATAAACTGATTGGGTATTTCGCATGATGGTTGGAACCATTAGTTAGAACTGTAAACATCATAGCATTTAAGAGCTTTATACTGTAGTAAGTTTTTTGCTTTTATTGTAGTATGTGAGAGCTTTACACTGTTCTTAATTGTAACACCCCTAAGTAGGGGTTAACAGTTTTTAATAAATTAAATAAAGATTAGAAAATAATAATAAAACTTCAAAACAAGTTTGCCTAGGACTTAAATAAAAACTCTCAAATTAAAATAAAAATATAAATAACAAATAAACCACAGTTTAATGTAGCACATTTAATTTAATATAAAACTATCATCATCGTCATTTCAACCCTCAATACAACTTAATACAATCACGGATAGTAACATACAATACTTGCATTATCATGAAGAATATTCTTAATAAACAAAGAGATTCCAACTGAATATAGTTACATAACGTCCTCAACTATATTTCTCGTCACCACCTCACATTTTGTGAGTCATGAAAAGATGAAAATATAGGAGCATAAGGGGCAACATGCTCAGTAGAGAAAACCATTACTTACCTTTAGGTTTTTATCATTGTCATGTTAAACCTTCATGGTTAGTTAGTTCTCAATATTATTCATTGATATTATCATGTTCATTTCCTATGGATACCCTATGATTATTCTTACCAAGTTTCATACATACATATATATATATGTTTAGAATTTAATATATATATATACATACATATCCACCATGCAATAAAGTATTGTATCACTCAACTCAACAAAACCCAAATAGGCGCACTTGACCACGCTGAAATCATTCCAAGAGTGTCTAGTGAGGGGACATCAAGCCTAGATCCTCACCAAGTCGATTCTCATATAATGCATTCTAGGATTTTCGACCCAAGAAAGTGTTATCACCTCCCCCTATTTTACCTTTTAGGGTATTCATGTCCAATGACGTAACCGCTGCCTTCTCACATCTTACTATTCCTCTATAATCATTCGTTATGTATAGAATTAGTATTTCTTAACCATGCTCATCAAATACATCAATACATGTCAAATTAATTTATTCTCGCTGTACAATACAGAATGAGTTCCATATCATTGTATCATGAATAATATTCATACACGTTCAAAATATCATATATGTATATATATATATATATATCTTGCAATGTAAATAATCAATTTTAATTAATCAAAACTCTCACAAAAGATGAGTAATAGATTCTTCACTTCTTGGCGAATATACTGCTAATAACTTCTAACTCATGAAACCAAATTCACCACGTAAGCTCCAAGTACGTCATTATCTTAGGACGTATAAAATAATCATATTTTAATTTAAATCCTACTCTATAATCATACCAATTTACCATCTATTTTTAGTAGTGTACCATAATGATTAGTATGCTCAAAATATGCATATAAAACTAAACGCATAATTCAATTTTAATAAGAACAAAAATTGACCCATATTCCAATTTAAAATGTTCTAAAAATAATTTAAAACAAAATATATGAGATTAAAATATTTTGAATAAAATATTTAAATAAATATTTTATATTAGGGTCGGTCAATCCGACCTATATTACATTAAACAGCAAGAGAATTGACAAAAGAATAGAATCAATGAAATGGTGAAAGGCATTATAAGGTATTAAGAGGTTCTTGAGAAAAGCAAGTATTTTTGAGTTTTTTCTAAGTAGAAAAACAATATATAATCATCTCTATACAATATAAACTCATTTCTCTAGATTTTCATATTCAAAACATAATCTAAATCTAAGTTGTAAATTTTGAAAAGTTTACTTCAAAGCCATGCCAAATATGTTGTTTTGATCACTAAAATCCCCTTGATTTTAAGCTTTATGAGTTGCTAGGAGGTTGTTTTTATAAATTTTTGATGGAAAATATATTGGTGTGATATTTGGTTTTGTATGGGTTTCCTCTATTTTGGGCTATCGCGGAGGAAAGAAAGAAGGAAAAGAAGAAAAAAGAAGAGAAAGAAAGAAGGAGGATGAAGAGCAGGGAGGGAGAGAGACGTGTGATAGAGTGAGGGGAAGCAGAAGATAAGAAAAAGAAAAAAAGAACAAGAGTAGGTGAACTCCAAGTCTCCATCACAGACTTTGGTGCATAAAATGCCAAAAAAAAACATTTTTGTAAGTAAATAAAAGTTTCAAGGTTATTTTGGTAAATATGCTAAATAGGTGTAGGAAAATTTTAAAAAATAAAAATGGGTAAAATAAATAATATGGAATGAATTTTAGATGCAACAAAATTTTACAAAATTTAAATTGACAGACTAATAATTAATTTAATTGTAATGATACCCGTTAAAAAATAACAGGTGTTACACAAACTGAAAAGTTTATTAGAACCAACTAATGTCAAAAAGCTCCTGAGTGAAACTATCATAGGAAGAAACGACAAGTGGTATCATTTTTCAAAAATAACAATACCTACAATGAAATTAAGGGGGAGAAAGGGAAATAAACATAAATAATAGAGTAATTAAAATTAATAGGCCAAATTTTTGAAAACTATAATAAATAGACTAATTAGTTTCATTATCCATTTGTTAGTCCAATAAATGATGACAAATACCCATTTAGTGAAAACTTTAGTAGTAGGCTCTTCATTTTTCCTTCTCTCGCTCCCTCTCTCCTCACCCCTCCTCTCTCCCTACCATAGGCGACCACAAAAGCCAATCTCTCACAAAGTAGCCCTAAGACCAAGCAAGCTCAAAAGATTTTCTCTCCTTTTCAACCACTCGTGTCTTATCCTATTTATAGAAATCAAACTGAGTTCCTTCATCAATAGAAATCATTAGACTCGATGGCAAAGGAGATCTTTGTGAACATTTTCAGTGCTGACGAAGATCCTCAGCCATAGATCTTTTCTTCAACATCACCGGCGAATCTCAACCCTAAGTTAACAAACCGTTGTCACCGTTGGTCATGGCTATTTGCAAAACGCGAATCACTGACAACAGGGTCGATCATCGTGACCTTTGCACATGCAATGACTCGCTATCCCAAGGTGCAACAACTTGCAATCCCCAAGGCAACGACACCTGATCCCCTATGACAGCAACAAGTCAACTTTGTTGATCGATGCATTGGGACGAGAGAGAGAGAAATCTAAGGAAAAAACATAAAAAAAAAAGAAGCTAAGGGCAAAATAGGGAAAAAAAGATAAAAAATTAAAATGATTTATTATGCCCAATAGTTTGTAAATGTATTTATTATTTACTTCTAAATAAGTTAAGTCAGGATTCATATTGCATATTAAAACATGCCATGAGCATTAAGAATTGTTAGATTTGTTAGTAAATTAATTAATTTTTTGTGCTATTCATCCAAACACAAATTCAATTTTTATTCCCTATTTAGATTAACACTTTAATTGCTCAAACGTCAATTCGGATACCAATTCGAACAACACAAGTCAAAATCACACAACTCAATTAAAAGATTTGAAATCAACATCATTTAGATCCTTGTACCAAAAAGGCCTCAAAACTTTGGCTTATTTTGTGTGATTTCTTTAAAAATGGAAGAGTAATTACGTTTGGTTAATGAAGGGTGTGCTTGAAAAATCAGTTAAAACTTAAAAATTATAATATATAAGAGCTTAATATTGTATTAAACTTTTTTATTTTAGTATAACATATGAAAATTTTATATTACAGTAAACTGAATTTTATCTTCCTAACGTGATTCAAGAAATACATTTTACTTTATTTCTAGTAGTTATCGCTGCATGTCCCCGTTCCAGCAGATTTTTTTTCCCACTAAAAATGGTTAATATTTCAAAGATATTATCCCGTGATAAAAAAATCCAATCCCAAAAAAGATGGAGCCAATTCCAGAAGTCTCAAGAAAAACTAAAGCCAATTCCACACGCACACACACACACACACACACAAAAGACAAACCAAAGGGGAAACATGGGCTAATTAGATTTTTTTTTTTTTTCTTTCTTTTCGTGATTTATATAGCAAGTTCCAAAATTTTTAAAAAAGAAAAGAAAAGAAAAGAAATTAATAATAATAACAAGGGAAAAGAAAACAGGATGATAGAGGGTCAACCAGTCAAGTTGCTGGCTCTGCTTTGCTTCCTCTCCATTGCTTCTCCTTCATCTTCCACATCTTCTTCCATTAAATCATCAGGTCCTCTTCGAGCCGTTGATTTTCTATTGAACACATCTTCCTTCAATCACCATTGAATCTTCCTTTTCTTTTCTTCTTTTTCCGATATCAGTTTCAGAGATTTGATTGATCACACACTAATCTTAAGTCCGATTCTCACCAATAAGACCACTTCTGCATGAATTCTCTTCAATTTCGTTTGGTGGGTTCTTTTCTTCTGTCCAGATTATGATGATTTTTGGGTCCAAAATTTAAGGGATCAATCTACTCTGTTATTTTCTCTTTATTCCAGAGAGACCCATTTGATCGTATGCTTGACCTTCTAAGTCCTTCATCGGAATATGGTAAATCCAAAATTCTATCCGATTGGTTCTTTTTATGCTCTTTCTTTATTCCTTCTAGATTTTCTATTCAAAGGCAATTAAAAAAAAAAAGTTAATCACTGTTCACTTCTGTACTAGGAATGAAAGATCTCAAACTTCTTTTCATGAAGCTGAAAAAAAAAACTAATTTAGAATTGTTTATTCAATTTGTCGATCTAGATTCTAGAACGTTTAAAACAATTTTTTATGTAAATTTAGAAAATGATCTTGCAATTGAACTGTTGTTTGCAGGTACAGAGCTTTTGCCGCAGAACAGGAGAAGAGTTGTAAGTTCATTTTTGTGTGTGCTTTGTGTGTTGTGGATCGGATATTTGAAGAAATTGGAATTATACTTTTTTGCTCTATTGGGTTGGTTTTTGTTTGACTTTCTAAAATTAACATGAAGAAACTGAGATGATTTGTTATGATTCCTGATTTTGAGCTCAAAACTCAACATTTTACCATTAAAGAATGAGATCAATTTTAGCTGAGACTATTATATACATAACTTTTTATTGGTACCAAAAAAGCTAATAGAGGTTTTTTATATGGAGAGAAGTGAGTGAACTAATACTTAGTTGTTATTTCTCTCAGTTTATGCTGATCTTCACTCTCAAGTGGCTGAATTTTCAAGACCTTCAAATTTTGATTTGAGCTACTGTCAATGGCGGATAATAGAAATGTTGCTGCAAAATCTGCAAATGGGAAAGGGTCAGGTTCCAGCACAGGGGCCAACAATCCTTATGCCATCAATCTCGACAACTTCAGTAAGCGGTTGAAGATGCTTTACTCACACTGGAATAATCACAAACGTGACTTTTGGGGTGATTCTGATCTGCTTGCTATAGCAACTCCACCGACTTCAGAGGATCTCCGGTACCTGAAATCCTCGGCACTCCATGTCTGGTTGGTAGGCTATGAGTTCCCTGAGACGATCATGGTTTTCACGAAAAAGCAGATTCATGTCCTATGCAGCCAGAAGAAAGCCTCTCTGCTTGATGTAGTGAAAAAATCAGCCAAGGAGGCTGTGGGCACCGAAATAATAATGCATGTGAAGCCCAAAAACGATGATGGGGCAGGGCTAATGGCGAATTTGTTCCGTGCAGTCAATGCTCAGTCAAAATCAAGTGGTAATGATGAAGCTCTGGTTGTTGGATACATAGCAAGAGAGGTGCCCGAAGGGAAGCTTCTGGGGTTATGGGACGAAAAATTGAAGAATGCTGGTTTTCAGCTGACTGATGTAACAAATGGATTTTCAGACTTGTTTGCTGTGAAAGACAACACCGAACTTACGAATGTCAGGCGAGCAGCGTTCTTGACATCATCAGTCATGAGGAGTTTTGTTGTCCCCAAGCTTGAGAAGGTCATTGATGAGGAAAAAAAGGTGTCTCATTCTTCATTGATGAATGAGACAGAGAAGGCTGTGCTAGAACCTGCAAGAATCAAGGTGAAGCTCAAGGCTGAGAATGTTGATATTTGTTACCCTCCGATCTTCCAAAGTGGGGGAGATTTTGATCTGAAACCAAGCGCTTCGAGCAATGACGAGAATCTTTGCTATGACTCTACTAGCGTAATCATATGCGCTGTGGGTTCCCGCTACAACAGCTACTGCTCAAACGTCGCTCGAACCTTTCTAATTGATGCTAATGCTGTACAGAGCAAAGCTTATGGGGTTCTCCTTAGAGCCCAAGAAGCAGCAATTAGTACTCTAAAATCAGGTAACAAGATAGGTGCCGCATACCAAGCTGCTCTCTCGGTGGTTGAAAAGGATGCCCCCGAATTGGCTCCAAGCTTAACCAAAACTGCAGGAACTGGAATCGGTCTTGAGTTTCGCGAATCGGGGCTTAATCTTAATGCAAAAAATGACCGAATTTTGAGACCAGGCATGGTTTTCAACGTCTCACTTGGTTTTCAGAACTTGCAAGCAGAGACGAAGAACCCAAAGACCCAAAAATTTTCGGTGTTGTTAGCAGATACTGTTATTGTCCGTGAAGATGCCCCAGAAGTGTTGACTCAGTCGAGCTCTAAAGCCGTTAAGGATGTTGCTTATTCATTCAACGAGGATGAAGATGAAGAAGAAGAGCCGCTAAGCATAAAAGCCGAGGCTAAAGGTGGTGGGACAACCTCGTCTAAGGCAACACTTCGATCGGACAACCAGGAGATGTCTAAGGAAGAATTACGAAGGCAACATCAGGCAGAACTTGCTCGTCAGAAGAACGAAGAAACTGCAAGGAGGCTTGCGGGAGGTGGTTCGGCAGCAACTGATAATTGCGGTGGTGGGAAGACAATCGGCGACCTAATTGCGTATAAAAATGTCAACGATCTGCCTTCTCGAAGAGATTTGATGATTCAGATTGACCAAAAGAATGAAGCCATCCTATTGCCAATTTATGGAAGCATGGTTCCTTTCCATGTAGCCACTGTGAAGAGTGTCTCCAGCCAGCAGGATGGCAACCGGAATTGCTACATCCGAATAATCTTCAATGTGCCTGGAACCCCATTCAATCCTCATGATGCAAACTCCCTTAAATTTCAGGGGTTAATCTATTTGAAAGAAGTTTCATTCCGCTCGAAAGACCCAAGGCATACAAGTGAAGCCGTACAGCTAATCAAAACCCTTCGCCGACAGGTTGCTTCTAGGGAGTCAGAAAGAGCTGAGCGGGCAACTTTAGTTACTCAGGACAGGCTACAGCTTGCTGGAGCAAAATTTAAGCCGATACGACTGCTTGATCTATGGATTCGTCCTCCTTTTGGTGGCCGTGGAAGAAAGTTTTCGGGATCTCTTGAAGCGCATGCAAACGGTTTCCGCTATTCTACTTCGAGGCCTAATGAAAAAGTGGATGTCATGTTTGGAAACATTAAACATGCCTTTGTCCAGCCCGCAGAGAAAGAAATGATAACTCTTTTGCATTTCCATTTACATAATCACATTATGGTGGGGAACAAAAAGACCAAAGATGTGCAATTCTACGTAGAGGTGATGGATGTGGTCCAAACACTGGGAGGTGGGAAAAGATCCGCCTACGATCCAGACGAGATCGAGGAAGAGCAGCGTGAGAGGGATCGGAAGAACAAGATTAATATGGACTTCCAGAACTTTGTGAGCCGAGTTAATGACTTGTGGGGACAACCCCAATTCAAAGCACTTGACCTTGAGTTTGATCAGCCCCTTAGGGAGCTCGGTTTCCATGGAGTGCCTCACAAGGCCTCGGCTTTCATAGTCCCGACTTCAAGCTGCTTGGTGGAGCTGATAGAGACGCCATTTGTGGTGATCACTCTAAGCGAGATTGAAATAGTCAATCTTGAGAGAGTTGGCCTTGGGCAGAAGAATTTTGACATGACCATAGTGTTTAAGGACTTCAAACGGGATGTGTTCAGAATCGATTCTATCCCCTCATCATCGCTAGATGGCATCAAGGAGTGGCTGGATACAACCGACCTGAAATACTACGAAAGCAGATTGAATCTCAACTGGCGGCCTATACTGAAAACTATCACTGACGATCCCGAGAAGTTCATAGAGGACGGTGGATGGGAATTCTTAAACATGGAGGTCAGTGATTCAGAGTCTGACAAGTCGGAGGAATCTGACCAAGGGTATGTGCCTTCGGATATACAATCCGACTCGTCGGAGGAGGAGGATGATGATAGCGAGTCGTTGGTGGAGTCTGAAGATGACGACGAAGATGACTCCAAGGAAGGCTCAGAGGAGGATGAAGGAAAAACATGGGAAGAGCTGGAAAGGGAAGCAACCTATGCAGATAGGGAAAAAGGAGACGATTCCGACAGCGAACAAGAGAGAGACAGGAGGAAGATGAAGGCGTTCGGAAAGGCTCGGGCACCAGACAAGAGGAGTCTAGGTGGTAGCCTTGCCAAGAGGCCCAAGTTAAGGAGATAGACCATCTGCATTTCTTGCCTTATTTTTCATTACATTGATGCCCCAGTTTTTTACCAGCAGCTGTAGATGCTTTTTGTATAATAGTGTTTTACAAAAGATATCATGTTGTTGAGGTCTGTGGTTGGAGTTTAATATGATGGCATTGTAAAGACATCCTAAAGTTATGCATGCATGAAGTTCTTTTCACTTGCGACTTAAGATAGTTGTGTGCAATGAAGGCGCAGGGGGCATTCGTGCCTTTTCCTTGTATTTTATATGCTTTTATTTTTTGGCAATTAATTTGATCGAGTGGAGGATGCTGTTTGCGGATGACAAATTGTTGATTAAAATTATGACAATCATAATTGAAAACCAAAGAGACTGTAGAAGATATGTGGAAAAAGGCATGATCGTTTACCAAACAGAAAAGGCGTGGAATAAACTCCAATTCTATACCGTACTCGTATTTAAATTCATGCAGTGAACTTTGGCGTAAAAGGCAATTTGAATTGCTCTCAAATCTCTAATTTTGAGAACACAATACAAATTAAAATAATTCAAATTAACACAATTTAAATACATTTGATGATTTGATTTACTATCCGAATTGATGTTTGATATGCATTTAAAGTGTTAATCTAAATAAAGAATAAAATTTGGTTGGAAAGGAAATTGTATCAAATAATACATTTTTAATTCTTAATGTAATCAAATGACACACTTTCAAAAAAATTTAAATGCACAGAATTTTTAAAATTACGTATTTTTTTAAAACACTTAAATTTTTAATTTTACCTCTTTTTTTTCTTTTTTTTTTCTTCTTTCTTTTTATTTTGATTTTTTGTTATCTTAATACTGTTTTATGTTTTTCTTTACGTCATTTAATACCAAAATTTTTGTTTTAATCTAAATAAGTTATTTAGTTATCATTGTTATATTTTAGTTTATTTATTTTTTATCCCAATAAAGAGTAATCTAATTCTCTCTTTCTCTTTAATTAAAATTTGTGTTTGAAAAAACAATGAAAAAAGTTTTTAATTTATTAACAAATCTAACAAAATCTTAATATTCATAATTTTAAAAAATATACAATATAAATTTTGATTTATTTATCTCTTTATTAAAAATGCAACGAAAGAAAAATCGTCTCAATTAAATATCACATAAAAAAGTAATAATTTTTTCCTTCAAATATAAAAAGTAAATTACCGATAAAATTCTAAAACCTTAGATTAAGAATTTATTTGATTTAAATTTTGAAATAAACAAGCATATTCTAAATATTTAAATCCAAAAAGTTGGGCACCCGAAACATTCGGCCCTAAGCGACAAAAAAATTCCTCCACCAAATGTGATGCTACCAATTTACAATCATTAAGAAGATGATTTCCTGGTATCCAAAAAAACGACTAATAACTTCAACACAAACTAGTAGAAAAATAAGAGCTCCAAGCTAGGTCAGGAAACTGCAGCATTAACTTGCTGCAAGATACTAAAAACCCAAAAAAAAAAAAAAAAAAAAAAAACCATTGAAATAGAAACCACAAATCTCTGGTCACAACTATCTTAACTTGGCCCGCTTGGGGACAGAACTACTTGGACCTCCTCGAGACTTTCCAAATGCTTTCATCTTCCTCCTCTTTCTCTCCTCTTCGCTGTCCGACTCGTCTCCTTTCTCCCTATCAGCATTGCTGGCTTCCCTCTCTAACTCTTCCCACGTCTTTCCCTGCTCTTCATCTGAGTCAGAGCCGGAATCCTCGTCATCCTCGTCCTCGGACTCCACCAGCGATTCAGTGTCGGAGTCATCATCCTCCGACTCAGATTCTACCTCCACATCCGATGGCTCGTAACCCATGTCAGTGTCATCCGAGTTCTCTGATTCTGAATCAGTGGCTTCCAAATTCAAAAATTCCCAGCCTCCATCGTCAATGAAGCTCTGTGGGTCATCAGTGATTGTCTTCAGTATCTGCCGCCAGTTCAGATTCAGCCTGCTCTCATAGTACTTGATGTCTGTTGTGTCAAGCCATTCCTTGATACCATCAAGTGCTGTTGAAGGAATGGAATCAATCCGAAGGACATCTTGTTTGAAGTCCTTGAATACAATAGTCATGTCGAAATTCTTCTGCCCAAGGCCAACTCTTTCCAAATTCACGATCTCAATCTCACTTAGGGAGACAACAAGGAAAGGATTCTCTATCAGCTCAACCAGGCAGGTTGAAGTTGGGACAATAAACGCCGAGGATTTGAAGGGTACGCCATGGAAACCAAGTTCTCTCAGAGGCTGATCAAACTCAAGGTCAAGGCCACTGAACTGAGGCTGCCCCCAGAGATCGTTCACTCGGTTCACAAAGCTTTGAAAATCCATGTTGATTTTGTTCTTCCTATCCCTCTCCCGCTGCTCTTCTTCAATCTCATCTGGATCGTAGGCAGATCTCTTTCCACCGCCCAAAGTTTGGACTGAATCCATGACCTCAACATAGAACTGCACATCCTTCGTTTTCTTGTTCCCAACCATTATGTGGTTGTGCAGATGAAAGTGAAGAAGAGTGATCATCTCATTCTCTGCTGGCTGGAAAAATGCATGCTTAATGTTTGCAAACATTATATCCACACGCTCATCTTGCCTTGTAGTTGAATAACGGAACCCATTCACATGTGCTTCAAGGGTACCGGGAATCTTTCTACCGCGGCCACCGAAAACAGGACGTATCCAAAGGTCAGGCAACCTGATTGGCTTAAATCTGTTGCCGGCTAGCTGGAGTCTCTCCTGAGTAACAAGAGTTGCTCTCTCTGCTCTCTCAGATTCCCTGGCAACAACTTGCCTCCGAAGGGTCTTAATCTGCTGCACTACCTCACTTATGTGCCTTGGGTCCTTAGAGCGGAATGAAACCTCTTTCAGGTATATAGAACCCTGGAACTTCAAAGAGTTTGCATCATGAGGACTGAAAGGGGTCCCAGGAACATTGAATATAATTCTAATGTAACAATTTCGATTAGTATCTTGCTGGCTGGAAACTGTCCTTATTGTAGCAACATGAAAAGGCACCATATTCCCATAGATGGGCAACAGGACAGCTTCATTTTTCTGATCAATCTGAATCATCAAATCTTTAGGAGGGGGAAGATCATTCACACTCTTGTAGGCAATCAGATCAGCTAAAGCCCTCACAGCAGCACGGTTGTCTCCTGTCCCAGATCCACCACCTGCAAGTCGACGGGCAGTTTCTTCGTTTTTCTGTCTGGCAAGTTCTGCCTGATGCTGCCTGCGGAGTTCCTCTTTAGAAACCTCATGATTATCTGACCTTAATGTTGTCTTAGACATAAAGGCCTCCGTTCCATTAACCTCAGCTTTCCCCGTGGGCTTCTCCTCTTCTTCATCATCCTCATTAAATGAATATGCAACATCCTTGACAGCCTTAGAGCTTTTACTAGTTACCACTTCCGTCTTCTCATTGTCAATAATAACTGTGTCAGCAAGCAACAAAGAAAAGTTCTGCTTTTTGGGGTTATTGGTTTGATTCTGCAAGTTCTGAAAACCAAGAGACACATTGAAGATCATTCCAGCTTTCACCAC
>CAMOHE010043796.1:4566-26995 GCA_946598075.1 Artocarpus hirsutus | reverse complement strand
TACATTAAAGATGGAGAAACACATACTAAAAACTAAGTTTGAATTAAAGAAACCTACCTCAAAACTCCTTTAAAAAACACCAAAGTTTGGGTAAAAATCAAGCTTGAATTGACTCTAAAACAACTTCAAACATGGCTGAGAATTATAGTTACTTTGGCTGCAAAGAGAGATTTATGCTTTGTGTCTTTAGTTAAAAATTTAAGTAAGAAAGGGAGAGAATGAGAAACTAGAGAAGAAGGTGGTGATGGTTGAATAAAAAGGCATCAAAATAATTGAGGAGCGGCAGATAACTGTAGGTTTATGGGAAAAGTTGTAGAAAGAAACAAATGAGCATTAAAAGAAAATATTATCATGTCTTCTATAGAGACTTTTAGCAAATAATGCCAACATAATTGAGGGGGCAAATGGGGCAAGTTGTGGAAGAAGATGAAGGAAGCATTAAAAAAGTGGTTGAGAAAATATATCAATGTCTCATAGTAATTGAGGTGAATTAATTCTATGTCTCCTTCGGAGACCTTTAGCCAAATGAAAAAGAGGCTACTTAATTGAGCATTAATGTAGGGGGACAAGGTTGGTAGAAGTGAGTGATAGGTAAATTTTGAATGTTTCTTATGGAAACTTAGTAAGAAATATTAAAGTGGCATTTTATTCATATGATTTTTGTAAAAATCATACCCGTTAAAATAATGGGTGTTTCAAGTTAACGTACTAGATTGGAGTAAAATAAATAAAATAATGCTGAGACAATAATGATACACGAGATTTATAGTGGTTCACTCGGTTAATAAAGAGCTACGTCAATTGTAATTCACTAAAATGTTCTGGGTACAGATTACAAGAGAGCAAAAACAGATGAGAAAGCAAATGAGCAGAGTTTCTGTATTTCTTTCTGTGTGTCGTACAATGAAATAATCATCCCTTCATATAGAGGGTGAGTAAGGAACATGACTCTCAACTATCTAGCGGAGTGGGACAACACATTGTAAGTAACTGAAATAGTGGGACACGCGTTAATCGGTGATAGGCTGCGAGAATCATGCCTTCCCCACGTTTCGATCCATGTCTAAACATGTTACAACCTCCAGTTCATGCAAATAACCATCAACTTGAGGCGATCGATTTGGTCAAAAGAAGTCTTCGAAACGACTATGAACTATCTAGAGTGGACGAAAACCGAATGCCTCCAACCATAGAGGTAATCGAACCAAACAAACCGTAAACTTGATTAGACTTCATTCAGTTGATTTTGTTCAATCTATTCGATTAATTTCAGCATTGGGCCGACTGAACTTGTCAACAATTTTTATCTGAGTAAATTGCACCCCAACACAAAGAAAAAGGGTTGGGCTGAGGGTGGGGCATCAGGGATGGGTGTACGACACTCGTGGGGATGGTGGGTATGATGGGGTGGGGTAATGGGGGACATGGGCTAGGGTGATGGGGGGCTAGGAACAGGGAAGGGTGGGCAATGGGCGTGGGCACAGTGGGGGTGGTGCATTGGTTGGGGTGGGCAAGGGGTTGGGCGACAAGGGTGGGCTAAAATGTTTGATTGATTTTGGTTTTTTTAAGGGTTTGTTTATTTGATTTATAGTAGAGAGACAAAGAAAAAGAGAGAGCAAGATGAGGGAAGGAGAGAAAAAAATAAAAATTTTAAAAAAATAAAAATAAATGCTTTTAATTATTTTTAACATTTAATTATCTTATATATTTAACATATTTTTAATAGTTAATTATATGTCATGTCAGCAATTTCGCTAAATATATATACAGATTTGAAAAAAGAGTGGCAAAATGACTAATTTTTTATAGTTCAGAGGATGTTTTAACTAGTTTTAAAAAGTCAGAGAGCAAAGTTATTGTCGGGGAGGATTTATAAAAATAATCCCTTTTTTTTCACTTGCGTGGGGGTTAGGGGGGGGACTATAATGAGAGACAATTGGAAGATATAGGTTGTGGTTGGATCAAGTGGTAGGACTAACTCTGTAGTCTTTGATAAATGGAGTTTGGCGCACGGGAATATAATGGGGATACGACGCTGTTTCATACACATTTAAAGGGACAACAATTTTTGTAGCTAGTGATGATTTTCTTGGGATGAAATTGTAGCTACTAATTGAACGACATGAGGTTTGGTGCTTCATCTTCTTTGTCGCATGGTACTGTCGGTTTTTTTGAATTCCATTTGATATGAATCAACACATGCTTTTGAATTTTGCAATTTTTAGAGATTGGTGTTGATTGAAATCAATGCACTCGCAAATAAATTCCATTGCGCGACCTCCTCTCTTTTTATTTATTTACAATTTGAAATGAATTGTACATTTTGGGTTAGACACTTGGACGTGGGCAGGTTCACTGTAAGCTTGGGTGGAGTAGACATTTTTAAACCATTTGATTGAACCCAATGGTTTGAATGTTTCATCATAGTCGTTCCTTTTTTATTTTTATAAATAAAGGGCCCATCCCACCCTGCGCAACATACCGACTTGACCTTCCCACCCTGCACAAGATACAGATTTGACCTGCCCCGCCCAGCAATCCAGGAACTGTGGATGGGGCATGGTGCCCTGCCCCATTGACATCCCCGGATCAGAGTCGTTTGCAAACATGTTGTTCTTATCTATAGAAGAAGCGACACAACTTTGTTTTCTACAAATCAAAACACAACCTAAATTTATGAGGTGTCTTAAAAAATATTATAATTTTTTTTAAGGAAATATCGTTGTAAATTAACATAAACAAATGAATCCCCTCACGCAACTTCTAAACCATGTGTTTCATATTTAACAGACATGTATCAATTACTGATGGAGACCGCGGCAAAATTTTAGACAAAAAGAAGATGTCATTTTTCTTAAACTAAAACGGAAACATGATTTTTTATGACTAAACGACAATTAATTCTGTTAAATTATCGATTTCAAGAACGACAAAACGATAACAAGATTCTAAACGACTGAAAGTGTACTAAAACGATAATAAGATTCTAAACAGCTGAAAGTGAAAATATCATTAGGAGAAACGACAAGTCATACTATTTCTCCAAAGAAAAATATCTACAACGAAATTTACTAGTGGTTATAGGGTGTTTGGAAGGGTGGTAAGAACTAGTGATTAGAATCACTTTTATTGTAGCATGTGAGAGTTTTATACTGTAACAATTTTTTTTATTATTACTGTAATATGTGAAAGCTTTATACTGTTTATAACTGAGTTTGTGGTAAAAACTGCGTGATTAGAACCACGGTTAAATAGAAAGCATGTCGTAGCTACAGTAAGCCTTTTTTTTTTTTTCTTTCAAAGATATTTTCCGTCATATAACTATAAGAAAACCAATCCCAAAAAAGATAAAGCCAATTTCAGAAGCCTTTGGAAAAAAAAAAACAATAAAAAACATAGGCTAAGTAGCAATTAGAAAACAAGATTTTTTTTCCTTTCATGATTTACATATAGCCAGTTCTAAAATTTCTAAAAAAGAAAACCTATATCTATATCTATATCTATATCTATATAAAAAAAGCCAGATAACCAGCCATGCAATCACGTGTACTTCAACAGGCTCGCTTGGTTGATTGCTCTGTTTGCCACGTGTAGTTCTGCAGGCAAGGCTTGCTGCAGTTTGCTTACTCTTCCCGTCATCATGCCGCCTTTCAACCATACACATGTCAAGGCCTTATTATGTTTTGCTTATTTTCTGAGACGTTGAAGTCCGATAAGGTAAAAAAACCATGATGCTGTAGGGACGTTTTTTTTGTTCGCTTTTTGAGGTTTTTTTTTTTTTTCCCTGGCTATACGTTTTGTGTTTTGTGTCTTTTGTGTGTGTGTGTGTGTGTTTGTGTGTGTATATATATATATATATATATATATACACGTATATATAATTTAAAAAGTACTATATATTAGAAAGTTAATCATATATAAATAGTAATTAGCCTTTTTTTTCCTTCTTGTTGCTTTGTAAACCTTTTTTCTTTGATATGTTGTAGTTCATTAAATAATTAATAATTATACTCCTTTTTTTCTTTTTTTTTTTAGTTTGTACATTTGTTGTCTTTTTATCTTTATTTTTTCTTCTGCTTATTGGCTTATTTGAGCGCCAGCATTGAATTTGTATCTTTTTTTTCCTTTTATACGTGTACTTATTTACTTCTAGGTGAATATTATTTATGAATAATATCATTAAATGAAATAACAATTTCTACAATACAAATTCTTATTAAAAAATAACTTGCAATTTTTTCCCTTAATTAAACAAATATATGATGTGACTTATATACAAATGATTAAATAGAGGGTGGGAATTGAAAAAATAAAAATAGAGATTGAAGAGCAAGAAAATGTAATAAAAGAGCAAGGAGAGAAATGAGAGAGAGTGAGAACAAATATAGTGATAAAATGACAGTTAAAAATAGAGATTGAGGGAGAAATAGAGGGAGAAAATATGTAAGAGAGTGCACAATTGATTCATATTTTTCTGACATTTAAAATTTTAAAAATATATTAATTGATAATTCAGATTTTTGGTTGGTAGACATCACCTACAATAGGATTAATCTCGTTATTATTTTTCTTTTATCTTCATTTCTATTATTGTATTTTTGTGAAAAGCATAAAAAACATTATCAAGTATTGTTGAAAAAAAATAACCAGGTCAATTTATCGAAACACAAACATACCAAATGCAAAGCGTAGATTATACAAATTCAAACATATTGATTGAAATTAAAAAAAAAAAAAAGAGAGAGAGAGATTAAAACAAGAGTTATCTACCCTTTCAATATATATACACACGCTTATCGCCATCCACTCAATTTTAACATTTCATTCTCTACTCCATATCTACACTTATTAGACTAATTATACTAAAAAAAATCGTTACTTGGCTCTTGTTACTTGCCTCTTCTTTTGTCTTAAACATTTGATTTATTAACAAATATTTCCACATTTTATCTTTATAGATACAATTTATTGATATGACGATCTTTTAAATACCTATTAATAAAAAAATATAACAAATTATAATTTGGTACGTAAGTTGAGATAAAAATTGATGTCCCTAACATTTTTCTATTTTAAGTATTACAAATTACATCAACGATTTTGTTACAAGTTGTTTCTTTCATCACTATAAAAAAATTAGTTTTCATTAAGAAACAAGCAAGATTGAATTCGGAGCGAGTTATACCAAGGTTGTAACGACCGGAAAAAATTCAAAAATTTATAAACGTGATTAATTAGGGATTTTTCTAAAATTACTTGGTTAAGTGCTTGAAATGTTATGATAGTGCATTAAAATAGTTATTTTTAATGTGATAAACTAAAAGTTTATGATTCATTAATTTCATGTATGAGTCATAGTGGTAGCAATTATAAGAATCTCAATTTAAAAGATTTAAATTGAGATTATGTGATAAAAGTGAAATTTCTCAACTTACCATGATTATGTGAAAATTCTTGTATAATAAGAGTACAGTTATGGTTAGAGATCAAATTTGATCAATCCAATGCGACACAGAATTAGATTGTGTAGACCACAAAATTGTTTAAAAAAGTGCAAAAAAAAAAAAAAAGAAAATCCCACAAAAAGATCAGCTCTTTCTTTCTCTACTTTCTCTCTCTGCATTTTCTTTCTCTCCTCAAATCTCGGTCAAGATTTTGGCATCTGTTTTTTACACCTCCCACAACAATAGAAAGCTCTTGTCGAGCTGAGTTCAACGGTGTGCCATGCCACCCACAACGCTGCCGGAGGAAGCCGCACGTGCCGCCTAAAGTGACAGAGAAACCCAAACTTTTCGACGAGATATCTTCACCGTTTGACGTCATGTCGATGTGATTTTTGTTCCTACACTACTACCATGACAAGAGAAACAAAACCCACCCTTAGTGATAGCTCAACAGTTGCCGGATTGCTCCACCTTTCTACCTCCGTCGTTGTCGCTGTGCCACCTTCGATTCTACCACTTCCGACGATAGTGATCAACACCTCCCAGCCCAAACGAATATGAGGATAACGATGAGGAAGATGCTCACCCAATTGCACCATAGCACCACGTTCTGGTGAAGATCCATTTTGCTCGTCGACGGCTGCCGCGTGGGTGATCAAATTTGGCATTTTTTATGGAATCGAGCCAAATTGATGGCTCCGTTACCTTCAGAGAATGTATAGGAAGCTTTCCCCCACCTCAATTGCAACAACCCTTCAACGATTGACATAGTTCAAGGTCCACCACCGTCAACCACCGCGGGAGCCTCTATTTTTTGTCAAGATTGTAGAGCCTAACCTATTTTGTTAGAGGCAGAATTATGTGAAATTTACACCGCCATTAGACTCAGAAGGGTCAAATTAGGGGGGGTAGGCCCGAGCCCAGCCACCAACGGAGCCCGATTGATGCCGATCAACGCCGGTCAACGGTCGGTCAATAGTAACTTTAGGATTTGATGATCCAGACCTCCGATTGAAGATCTGAGACAGCCTCCCGACTCATTTTGATGCTCTGAACGTGATGGTGATCTCTATTCGAGCTAATTCAACTCCGTTGAAAATCATCCGGTATCGACTGCATGCGAATCGAGACGACTCAAACTGCAGCAGCGGAGTTCAAAATGACATGCCCAGTAATGAATAATCTCCATGAAGCATTCATAGCCATTCATGGTCAGTCGAAGAGCACTACAGAGGATACTTCGCATACTGTAGATACAACGAGGTACAACTGGACCCGCTTAGCTCGGAGTTCATATAAGTAAGAATCTCGCCCACAGTATGAACTGTTTTAAAATAAATTGTTTTAAATGCTTTCATAAAAATTTATGAGAATGCATGATCAATGATTGTTACACTATTTTATGTTAGAATGGGTGTTATGTTATGATTTATTATGTTAGATTATGTCATGAAATGATATGCTACGATGATGTTATAACTAATGTATGATGAATGCAATATTTAAATCATATTGTTTAGTCACTCTCAAGTTAAGTATGTTTACGATTTACGATTTATGATTTACATAGTTGTGAATGATATGTAGTGTTAAGTCATATTGCATTTACACAACAAGGCAGGTGAAAGTGATAAGAAGTGTCGTACCAGCTTCCTTAATTGTGAGGTACTCAAAGTAAAATTAAAGATGACCTTGAAGTTCGATGGTCTTAATTCTTCTACAAGGGAAGCATGTCAAGTCTTCCATAAGGGAAGCATCATGTTTATGCTCTCATGATTAATAATGTTGATACAAACACTAAAGGTTATAAGATAAGAAAAGTTAAGTAACAAGATAAGTTATGATTTAAATGATTAAGTATAAAACAAGTTGATAAACCAGCATAAAAGGTTCATACATATTTTTATTAATATGATTTTAACTATATATTTTATTAAAATGATTTTTAATTATGTTTTGCGAGACTGATTTCCTACTTATTGAGCGAAAGCTCATTTAAGTATGCTCATGCTATAGATAAGAAAACCTATCAACTACATTGATAGGCAGCGGTGAGCTGCAGACGAATGGTAGAGATGGGTATGGACACTACCTACGCAATGTAATATTTCTACATTATTAATTTACGAATTTATGCATGTTTTTGTTTTACGTTAACTATTTATGAAAATTATTTTATGTTTTCAAGAAAAGATTTACGAAGGATGTTTTAAGGAAGACGATTCAAAATTGTTTTATGAAAAGCAAATTAAAAATGTTTAATGAAAAACGTTTATGAAAAATGTTTTAAAAGAAAGAACTTTATGAATATGTTTTACGAATTTATTAATATGAAAGTTTAGATGGTTATGCTTTGAGAAATTATTATGATAGTTTTAAGGAAGTTTTAAAAAGCATTTAATATGATTTTATTTCATCATTTTATTTAAAATTCTTTTGAAATAGTTTTATTTATATAAAGAAATGTTTTAAAGAAAGTGGTTTTTAAAGAAAATTATTACGATTTCGTTTAAACATAATAATTATAATTACGTTGTTAGAATTTTAAGAAATTAATGTTATTATATAAGGTTTTCGAAAGTAAATTTTGAGAAATGGTCATGATTTCTTTTTTGTTAGTTTTACGAAATTATGTTTTGAGAAATAATTAATATTTCTTTCACGGTTATATGTCACAAATTCTTTATCATCAAGAATTCATTAAAAAAAATTTACTTCATAATTTTACGTGCTTTATGTTAAAATTTGTTGAAATTATGATTATATTTAAGTTAAGTGACGGCCACGTAGCCAGGTCATCACAAAGGTATTATAGATAGTATTCAATTTGGTGAAAATAAAGATTCTAAAATAAATAGATGTTGCATTCGATAAAAACAAAGGTTCTAAAATAAGTAGAAATCTACCAGCTTTTTTTATTGGCAGTTCAAGAGATATATAAAAACGATGTATGAATATTATTACATTAGTCCAACATTTTAGTAAATCAATGTTTTTTTTTTTTTACAATTACATGTGATCTTAATTGCCATGAAATTAACTTATAAGAAAACTCAAACTAAACCTAATTTTCTTAAAAAAAACTTAATTTAGCTAATTAATTGCTCGAATATTTAAAGACCTCTAATAGCTTAAAAATGCTATTTATTTTTTGTATATTAAAAATGCTCTCTTTTAAAATCATATTGCATAAAAATGCTAATGTCACCACTAACCTTACAAAAAAAAAAATCAATGCTTAATTTTTTTTGCCATTTATTAGTATGTCACTCCAACGTTATTCAATTTGTCATGTTTGTTGAAACAAGAAACTCATATCTATAGAGTTGTCAAAATCATATTTCTTTTCTTAAAAAAACAACTTAAAAATACTCATTGTAAAACTCATAATCAAGCGGCATATATCATGTAATATACAACAAGGGCCACGTGCCATCTCCACTAGTAAATTAATAAAAAATAATGGAAAAGAAAACAGGAGGACAGAGCGTCAGCCAGTCAAGTTGCTGGCTTTGCTTTACTTCCTCGCCGTTACTTCTCCTTCATCTTCCAAATCTTCTTCTATTAAATCATCAAAGTCCTCTCCAAGCCGATGATTTTTGATGAAAACAATCTTCCTTCAATTACAATTCAATCTCCTCTTCTTTGCTTCTTTTGTCTTTATCAGTTTCAGAGATTTGTTTGATCACACACTAATCTTCCGTCCGATTCTCATCAATGAGACCAGTTACGCATGAATTCTCTTCGATTTCGTTGGGTGGGTTCTTTTCTTTTGTCCAGATTATGATGATTTTTGAGTCCAAAAATTGAGCTTGACCAATCTACTCTGTTATTTTTCTCTTTAAATTGAGCTTGACCAATCTACTCTGTTATTTTTCTCTTTATTCAGAGAGACCCATTTGATCATATGCGTGACCTTCTAAGTCCTTCATCGGAATATGGTAAATCCAAAGATTCAATCTGATTCTTCCTTTTTATGCTCTTTTTTTTATTATTATTATTCCTTCTAGATTTTCTATTCAAAGGAAATTTAAAAAAAAGGGTTAATCACTGTTCACTCTGTACTAGGAGTGAAAGATCTCAAACTTGTTTTGATGAAACTAAAAAAAACTAATTTAGAATTGCTTCTTCAATTTGTTGATCTAGATTCTAGAACGTTTAAAACAAGTTTTTTTCTGCGCAATTAGAACATGATCTTGCAATTGTAGCTGTTATTTGCAGGTACAGAGCTTTTGCTGCAGAACAGGAGAAGAATTGTGAGTTCATCTTTGTGTGTGTTTTGTGTGTTGTGGATCGGATATTTGAAGTAATTGGAATTATACTTATTTGCTCTATTGGGTTTGTTTTTGTTTAACTTACTGAGATTAACTTGAAGAAACGGAGATGATTTGTAACGATTCCTGATTTTGAGCTCAGAACTCAACGTTCTACTATTAAAGAACGAGATCAATTATATACGTAACCTTTTTTTTTTTTGTTTTTGTAGCAAAAAAGCTAATGGAGATTGTTAAATATGGAGAAAAGTGAGTGAACTAATACTTATTTGTTATCTCTCTCAGTTTATGCTGATCTTCACTCTTAAGTGGCTGAATTTTCAAGACCTTCAAATTTTAATTTGAGCTACTATCAATGGCTGATAATCGAAACGTTGCTGCAAAATCGGCAAACAGTAAAGGGCCAGGTTCCAGCAGTGGGGCCAATAATCCTTATGCCATCAATCTGGATAACTTCAGTAAGCGGTTGAAGATGCTCTACTCACACTGGAATAAGCACAAAAGTGACTTGTGGGGTGATTCTGATGTGCTTGCCATAGCAACTCCGCCGACTTCAGAGGATCTCCGGTACCTGAAATCCTCGGCACTCCATGTCTGGTTGGTAGGCTATGAGTTCCCCGAGACAATCATGGTTTTCACGAAGAAGCAGATTCATGTCCTATGCAGCCAGAAGAAAGCCTCTCTGCTTGATGTAGTGAAAAAATCAGCCAAGGAGGCTGTGGGCTCCGAAATAATAATGCATGTGAAGCCCAAAAACGATGATGGGGCAGGACTAATGGCGGATTTATTTCGTGCAGTCAATGCTCAGTCAAAGTCGAGTGGTAATGATGAAGCTCTGGTTGTTGGATGCATAACAAGAGAGGCACCTGAAGGGAAGCTTCTGGAGTTATGGGACAAAAAATTGAAGAACGCTGGTTTTCAGCTGACTGATGTAACAAATGGATTTTCGGACTTGTTTGCTGCAAAAGACAACACTGAACTTACAAATGTCAGGCGAGCGGCGTTCTTGACATCATCAGTCATGAGGAGTTTTGTTGTTCCCAAGCTTGAGAAGGTCATTGATGAGGAGAAAAAGGTGTCTCATTCTTCATTGATGAATGAGACGGAGAAGGCAGTACTAGAACCTGCAAGAATCAAGGTGAAGCTCAAGGCTGAGAATGTTGATATTTGTTATCCGCCGATCTTCCAAAGCGGGGGACATTTTGATCTAAAACCGAGCGCTTCGAGCAATGACGAGAATCTTTGCTATGACTCTACTAGCGTGATTATCTGCGCTGTGGGGTCCCGCTACAACAGCTACTGCTCAAACGTTGCTCGAACTTTTCTAATTGATGCTAATGCTGTACAGAGCAAAGCTTATGGGGTTCTTCTTAAAGCACAAGAAGCAGCAATTAGTACTCTAAAATCAGGTAACAAAATAAGTGCCGCATACCAAGCTGCTCTCTCGGTGGTTGAAAGGGATGCCCCCGAATTGGCTCCAAGCTTAACCAAAACTGCAGGAACTGGAATCGGTCTCGAGTTTCGCGAGTCAGGGCTTAATCTTAATGCTAAAAATGACCGAATTTTGAGACCAGGCATGGTTTTCAACGTCTCACTTGGTTTTCAGAACTTGCAAGCAGAGACAAAGAACCCAAAGACCCAGAAATTTTCGGTGTTGTTGGCAGATACTGTTATTGTTCGTGAAGATGTCCCAGAAGTGTTGACGCAATCGAGTTCTAAAGCCGTTAAGGATGTTGCTTATTCATTTAATGAGGACGAAGATGAAGAAGAAGACCGGCTAAACATAAAAGCCGAGGCTAAAGGTGGTCGGACAATCTTGTCTAAGGCAACACTTCGATCGGACAACCAGGAGATGTCTAAGGAAGAGTTACGAAGGCAACATCAGGCAGAACTTGCTCGTCAGAAGAACGAAGAAACCGCAAGGAGGCTTGCTGGTGGTGGTTCGGCAGCGACTGATAATCGCAGTGGTGGGAAGACAATTGGCGACCTAATTGCATATAAAAATGTCAATGATCTGCCTTCTCCAAGAGATTTGAGGATTCAGATTGACCAAAAGAATGAAGCCATCCTATTGCCAATTTATGGAAGCATGGTGCCTTTCCATGTAGCCACTGTGAAGAGTGTCTCCAGCCAGCAGGATAGCAACCGGAATTGCTACATCCGAATAATCTTCAATGTGCCCGGAACCCCATTCAATCCTCATGATGCAAACTCCCTTAAGTTTCAAGGGTCAATCTATCTGAAAGAAGTTTCATTTCGCTCGAAAGACCCGAGGCATATAAGTGAAGCCGTACAGCTAATCAAAACCCTTCGCCGACAGGTTGCTTCTAGGGAGTCAGAAAGAGCTGAGAGGGCAACCTTAGTTACTCAGGAGAGGCTACAGCTTGCAGGAGCAAAATTTAAGCCGATACGACTGCCTGATCTATGGATTCGTCCTCCTTTTGGTGGCCGTGGAAGAAAGCTTTCAGGATCTCTTGAAGCACATGCAAACGGTTTCCGCTATTCTACTTCGAGGCCTGATGAAAGAGTAGATGTCATGTTTGGAAACATTAAACATGCCTTTATCCAGCCAGCAGAGAAAGAAATGATCACTTTGTTGCATTTCCATTTACATAATCACATTATGGTGGGGAACAAAAAGACCAAAGATGTGCAATTCTACGTAGAGGTGATGGACGTGGTCCAAACACTGGGAGGTGGGAAAAGATCCGCCTACGATCCAGACGAGATCGTGGAAGAGCAGCGTGAGAGGGATCGGAAGAATAAGATTAATATGGACTTCCAGAACTTTGTGAACCGAGTTAATGACTTGTGGGGACAACCCCAATTCAAAGCACTTGACCTTGAGTTTGATCAGCCCCTTAGGGAGCTTGGTTTCCATGGAGTGCCTCACAAGGCCTCGGCTTTCATAGTCCCAACTTCAAGCTGCTTGGTGGAGCTGATAGAGACGCCATTCGTGGTGATCACTCTAAGCGAGATTGAAATAGTCAACCTTGAGAGAGTTGGCCTAGGGCAGAAGAATTTTGACATGACCATAGTGTTTAAGGACTTCAAACGGGATGTGTTTAGAATCGATTCTATCCCCTCAACATCACTAGATGGCATCAAGGAGTGGCTGGATACAACTGACCTGAAATACTATGAAAGCAGATTGAATCTCAACTGGCGGCCTATACTGAAAACAATCACTGACGATCCCGAGAAGTTCATAGAGGATGGTGGATGGGAATTCTTGAACATGGAGGTCAGTGACTCAGAGTCTGACAAGTCGGAGGAATCTGACCAAGGGTATGTGCCTTCGGATATACAATCTGACTCGTCGGAGGATGAGGATGATGATAGCGAGTCATTGGTGGAGTCTGAAGATGACGATGAAGAGGACTCCGAGGAAGGCTCGGAGGAGGATGAAGGAAAAACATGGGAAGAGCTGGAAAGGGAAGCAAGCTATGCAGATAGGGAAAAAGGAGATGATTCCGACAGCGAACAAGAGAGAGCCAGGAGGAAGATGAAGGCATTCGGAAAGGCTCGGGCACCAGACAAGAGGAGTCTAGGTCGTAGCCTTCCCAAGAGGCCCAAATTAAGGAGATAGACCATCTGCATTTCTTGCCTTACTTTTTCTTTCATTGATGCCCCGGTTTTTACTAGCAGCTGTAGATGCTTCTTGTATAATAGCGTTTTACAAAAGATATGATGTTGTTTAGGTCTGTGGTTGGAGTTTATATGATTGCATCGTAAAGACATCCTAAAATAATGCTTCAAGTTTTTTTCACTTGTAAATTAAGGTAGTTGTATGCAATGGAGGCGCAAAGGGCATTCATGCCTTTTCCTCATAACATATATATATATATATTTGGCAATTGATATGATTAAGTGGAGGATGCAGTTTCCGGATGACAAATTGTTTATGAAAATTATGACAATCACAATTGAAAATCAAAGAGAACACATGGAAAAACGCATGATCATTTACCAAAACAGAAAAGCCCAGGAATAAACTCGAATTCCATACCCTATTAATTTAAACTGAACCCGTGAATTTGGGCGTAAAAAGCAATTTATAAAAATGGTCTAAGTAGACAGGTAAAGAGTCCAGCCATATACACTGATTCATAGACATGGCTAATAACCTATTGGGGAACACGGTTCGAACAACGACTTGAACAAAATTATGATTCAAACTAATTTTTTTACTGTATTCTCTGTTACAAAATTTAAATCACAATTAATTTAAACAAAAAAAGGTGGATAAAATCGTGTTCCAAAATGGCCATAAATCTTCAAAAAAAAAATTTGCTGTTGTACATTGCAAGGGAAAATTTGAAAATACGTCATAACATGAAATAACTCATGGTTAAAAAATAGAAAAAAGTTTTATACGGAAGCAAGTTTCTCCCAGTCAACCGGAAGAGCGGAGGTCGGAATTTGCATTCGAGATGCTAGTGGTTCTTCTATAGCTGCAAAAGCCCTTCCTCTTAAAAGAGTTTCTTGGAAGGAGATGGCTGAGGCTTATGCTCTACTTGAGGGAAGCAAACCGAGGGGGTTCGGTTTGCTTCTTATCTAAACCTCTCTACTTGTGTGCTTGAATCTCATGCTTTGAATGTGGTAAATATTGCAAACAGGGACTCTTTCACCTTTCCTGAATTGGGGCTACTGCGAGCCATTTGGGTCATATTTGGGACACAACTTGGTTATTTAACACTCAGACTTACTCGTATATTAGCATTATACTTGGCCAGTTTTCTCTGCTCCCAAAAATTAAACACGACAAATGGGCCAAAGAAGAGAAACGAGTTAGGACCTTGAAAATGACAAGTGACCACAAAAATTCTTCCACCAAATGTGATCCTACCAATTTACAACCAGCAAGAAGAGGATTCCCTGGTAACCTATTCCGTCCAAAAATACGACTAATAACTTCGAAACAGACCACTAGAAAAAAAAGAGTTCCAAGCTAGGTCAGGATACTGCAGCATTAACTTGCTGCTAGATACTAAAAAAAAAAACCATTGAAACAGAGATAATAAATCTATGGTCACATCTATCTTAACTTGGCCCGCTTGGGGACAGAACTACTAGGACCTCCTCGGGACTTTCCAAACGCTTTCATCTTCCTCCTCTTTCTCTCCTCCTCACTGTCCGACTCATCTCCTTTCTCCCTGTCTGCATTGCTGGCTTCCCTCTCTAACTCTTCCCATGTCTTTCCCCGCTCTTCGTCTGAGTCTGCGCCGGAATCGTCATCATCCTCGTCCTCGGACTCCACCAGCGATTCAGTGTCGGAGTCATCATCCTCCGACTCGGATACCACCTCCACATCCGATGGCTCATAACCCAAATCGGTGTCATCCGTGTTATCTGATTCTGAATCGGTGGCTTCTAAATTCAAAAATTCCCAGCCTCCATCATCAATGAAGCTCTGTGGGTCATCAGTGATTGTCTTCAGTATCTGTCGCCAGTTCAGATTCAGCCTGCTCTCATAGTACTTGATGTCTGTTGTGTCAAGCCATTCCTTGATGCCATCAAGCGCTGTTGAAGGAATGGAATCAATCCGAAGGACATCTCGTTTGAAGTCCTTGAATACAATAGTCATGTCAAAATTCTTCTGCCCAAGGCCAACTCTTTCCAAATTCACGATCTCAATCTCACTTAGGGAGACAACAAGGAAAGGATTCTCAATCAGTTCGACCAGACAGGTTGAAGTTGGGACAATAAACGCTGAGGATTTGAAGGGTACGCCATGGAAACCAAGTTCTCTCAGAGGCTGGTCAAACTCAAGGTCAAGGCCACTGAATTGAGGCTGCCCCCAAAGATCGTTCACTCGGTTCACAAAGCTTTGAAAATCCATGTTGATTTTGTTCTTCCTATCCCTCTCCCGCTGCTCTTCTTCAATCTCATCAGGATCATAGGCAGATCTCCTTCCACCACCCAAAGTTTGAACTGAATCCATGACCTCAACATAGAACTGCACATCCTTCGTTTTCTTGTTCCCAACCATTATGTGGTTGTGCAGATGAAAGTGAAGAAGAGTGATCATCTCATTCTCTGCTGGCTGGAAAAATGCATGCTTAATGTTTGCAAACATTATATCCACACGCTCATCTTGCCTTGTAGTAGAATAACGGAACCCATTCATATGTGCTTCTAGGGTACCGGGAATCTTTCTCCCACGGCCGCCGAAAACAGGACGTATCCAAAGGTCAGGCAACCTGATTGGCTTAAATCTGTTGCCGGCTAGCTGGAGTCTCTCCTGAGTAACAAGAGTTGCTCTCTCAGCTCTCTCAGATTCCCTGGCAACAACTTGCCTCCGAAGCGTCTTAATCTGCTGCACTACCTCACTTATGTGCCTTGGGTCCTTGGAGCGGAATGAAACCTCTTTCAAGTATATAGAACCCTGGAACTTCAAAGAGTTTGCGTCATGAGGGCTGAAAGGGGTCCCAGGAACATTGAATATTATTCTAATGTAACAATTTCGATTAGTATCTTGCTGGCTGTTAACTGTCCTTATTGTAGCAACATGAAAAGGCACCATACTCCCATAGATGGGTAACAGAACAGCTTCGTTTTTCTGGTCAATCTGAATCATCAAATCTTTAGGAGGGGGAAGATCATTCACACTCTTGTAGGCAATCAGATCAGTTAAAGCCTTCACAGCAGCACGGTTGTCTCCTGTCCCAGATCCACCACCTGCAAGTCGACGGGCAGTTTCTTCATTTTTCTGTCTGGCAAGTTCCGCCTGATGCTGCCTGCGGAGTTCCTCTTTCGAAACCTCATGATTATCTGACCTTAATGCTGTCTTAGACATAAAGGCCTCCGTTCCATTAACCTCAGCATTCCCCGTGGGCTTCTCCTCTTCTTCATCATCCTCATTAAATGAGTATGCAACATCCTTGACAGCCTTAGAGCTTTTACTAGTTACTACTTCTGTTCTCTCATTGTCAATAATAACTGTGTCAGCAAGCAACAAAGAAAAGTTCTGTTTTTTGGGGTTATTGGTTTGATTCTGCAAGTTCTGAAAACCAAGAGACACATTGAAGATCATTCCAGCTTTCACCACCCTATCATTCTTTGCATTAAGATTCAATCCAGACTCACGAAATTCAAGACCAATTCCTGTCCCAGCAGATTTTGTCAGATGTGAAACCAATTCAGGAGCCTCCTTCTCAACAATCGAGAGGGCAGCTTGATAAGCAGAACTAACTTTATTCCCAGGCTTCAATGCACTGATAGCAGCATCATGCGCCTTGAGAAGAACCCCGTAAGCCTTGCTCTGCAGAGGATTGGCATCAATCAAAAACGTCCTGGCAACATTGGAGCAGTAACTCTTGTATCGGGATCCCACAGCACATATGATCACACTGGCAGAGTCATAGTAGAGTAGCTCGTCATTGCTTGCAGCACTAGGTCTGAGATCAAACTCACCACCACTTTGAAAAATTGGGGGGTAACAGATGTCGACATTCTCTGCCTTCAGCTTCGCACCAGCTTTAGAGGGTTCCAAGATGGCCTTCTCTGTCTCGTTCATCAACACAGAATGGGTTACTTTCTTTTCCTCATCAATAACGTTCTCAAGCTTTGGGACCACAATGTTATTCATAACATTCGTAGTCAAGAAAGCAGCTTTCTTCACATTCACCAGCTCTTCTTTGTCTTTAACAGCAAACAGATCAGACAACCCATTTGCTATATCAGTAAGCTCGAACTTAGCATTCTTCAATTTCTCAGTCCATGTTTCCAAGAGATTTCCTTCAGGAACTTCCCTAGCTATGTATCCAACTATGATACTATCATCACCATCTGCGTTGGATTGAGCACGGATGGCACGAAATATAGCATCCATGAGCCCGCTTCCATCATCACCCTTTACCTTCACATGCATCACGACATCTGCACCAACAGCCTCTTTAGCAGGTCTTTTCACAACATCAAGCAAAGATACCTTCTTCTGGCTACACAGGAAGTGAATCTGCTTCTTCATAAAAACCATAATTGTATCAGGGAATTCATACCCAAGCAGCCATATATTCAATGCCGAGGACTTAAGGTACCGCAGATCCTCTGATGGTGGGGGCGTTGGAATTGCAAGCACATCAGAAGAGCCCCACATGTCAGACTTGTGTTCATTCCAATGCGAGTAAATAATTTTCAACCGCTCACTGAATTTACCCAAATCAATAGAGTACACATTCCCAGCCCCAGCAGTGGCCTTCCCATTAGGAGGCTGGCTATTTCCATTGCGATGCTCCGCCATTGAGAAGTTATTCCACCTGCAACTGGTCTGTACAACAATGCAGACCCATCAACCAGTTAATGAACAAATTTTCCTTGTTTCCTCAAGTAAATATATCGGATACGCAGCAAATCATTTTGAGTAAGTTCTGCCCATTTATGTTAAAAACAAAAAACTATAAAAGAGAAATTCTACAAGCGAAATTCTTTGAGCGGCAAGTAAACCTAGGAGGAATAAATAACCATTAATCTAAAATTGATCGTAAACCCATTAATTCGTGAAATTGGTCATACATACTCAATCTCGAACAAAAAAAGCTCAGAAAACGATTAGGGTTTCACGAGTTTCTAGCAAAATTAGTTCAAAATCACAGTACAAGAAGTAAAAATTGAAAGTAAAACGTTACATTAACGAATGAAACAAACTCCAAAATAAGCAAAAATCATTCTATTTCCAGAAAATCGACCTTGTAATGAAAACTTAGGGTTTCCCACAAACGCAAACACGCCGAACAAAACTGAGGGGAAAAATCAAAGAAAGGAAGAAACTACAAGAATCATAAGCAGAAATCCAAAATTTCCGAACCTTCACTCAAAGCCTTGCGCAGAATCGCAAAGACAATGCGGTTCAAATTAGGGTTTCGAATTCGCAGGGTCGAAACGAGTCACAAGGAGCAGTCCTCCGAATGAGAAGAGCTCAAATTAGAAGAATCTGGAAATGCGTACGCGACGAAGAAGAAGCTGGGCTAGGTTTCCGAAGATGAATTTGGGGAGATGTACGGCGAAAGCTTTGGATTATAAATTTTGTGTGAAAAGAGAAACGAAAATGGGGAATGAAATGAGAGAGAGAGAGAGAGCGCCAGGATGAGAGACGAAGAGGGAGGGGCAGAGAACGAGGAGAGAGGAAAATTTGATTTCGAGGGCTCGAAGGTCTAAGGATGACAAGAGGCGTGCTTTTTGTGAAACTAATTGTTTTGTATTGACAGAAAGAGACATCAAGTTGAGGAAAACTACATCGCATGTGAGAGGTGTCTGTGTTGGTCAATAAAGGGATATTTTGGGAACTCTAAACTAGACTCAACGACGTCGTTTTGTTGGGATTTTAATTAAAACGGCACGAGGATGCGTTCATCTGTGGGAAATAGACGACGTCGTTTACATTAGGCGGGGGCGGGAAATTGGTTCTTTTCCGCAGCAGACATGGCGGGAAACAAGGACATTAGTGGGAGAAAAAAAAGGTAAAAAGGACAATGGAGTTTTTTTTTTTTTAAATAGGAATTTTTTTTCTTCTTTTTGTGAATTGGAAAGAGTCTGTCGGAAAAAGACAGAGCTATGAAAAAGGAATTTATTCTTGATAAAAGGAAATTATATTTATTATTGAATATTAATTATTATTGACTAAAAGGAATTTATTCTTTAATAAAACTAAAGGCATTTACTTTGTCGAATCGAAAAGGGAAAAACTTAAGAAAAAACAAAATTTAAAATACATTTAGCTTACAAAGGATTGGAAGCCTTTGTTGTAATTTCCTTAGCATAATCTACGACATAAGGGAAGAATCAATCAATCAAACAACTGATATTTATCTAAAGTTTCAAATATTTTAATATATAAATATCTAATGCCACAAAGAAATTCGAAAGGAGACCGTTCATTTATCTACAAACATCATACCCTCCTCAGATCTCGTTACAACTTGATATGCCTTAACACCTTTAATGTGGCCAACAATATAGAATTAATCTTGTCCAGCAGCCAAAAAATTCATGAACATTCTGCAACCAAAATATGAACTTGCAAGTGAAAAGGTGTCAATTAGCATTTAATGGTCATAATATATATAGTATGGATACATCACTACATAGGCCTAACCCGACCCTTTATAATAGAGGGTCGCACTTGGCCTAGGCTTGTCACATGCTTAACCCGACCTTTTAGTTGCACTTAGGTTAGGCTTGAGGGACAACCTTGATACTCAACTCTTTAATTTTTAATTATAAAATTTATAACCATTTTATTGATTTAAAAAATAGAAATAAAAATTGTACAATATAGATCTAAGGCCCACACATAAAAGGCTCAATACAAGACTACTCAGTATAAAAGAAGATTTATGAATGTTAGGGTTAAATTCACTCTTGACCCTTAAACTATGCAATTTGTCTCATTTTGGCTCATAAATTTTAAAATGTAACAAATCAAATCCTTAAACTATACAACTTGTTCCATTTGAGCCCTTTGATTTCTAAATATGCTAGATATTGATGGATTAATTCACTTTCGGTCCTAAAATATGCAATTTCTCTATGACAAATCACATCCTCAAGCTATGAAACTTGTCTTATTTTAGCCTTTTGGTTATTAATTCTGTTAAATGTTGACAAATTAAGGCATTAATTATAAATCTATTATCTTTTGTAATCTAAGTTCATGTATTTCAAATCTATAAATAGGAAGTTTTATAGACAAATATACATTTTTGTTAAATTAAAATCAATAAGAATTTTGACGTTTTCTTAGTGATTATTGAATCTAATTAATTGGAACTAGTTAAATCGAAGCAATTTGAAAAAAATATGTTTTGGTAGAAACATATTGGGAAAAACTATTTAAATAAAAAAAAAAACACGTTTAAAAAGGACGATATTATAAATGATCTTTGGCCAAATGAAAAAAAAAATTGAAAAATTAAACATGAGCATATATGAAAGAAATTACGCTAATAAAAGTATAACAACGAAAAAGCATTAAAATTGTCCCGACGAGAACAAATTAGGGAGAATATAGTCATTAAAAAAATGAAAGAATGACCTGAAAAAATTTTAAAAGAAGTCATACTCAAGGACAAAATTTGTTGTAATAGGTTAATTAAAAAAAAACCCAATAATATACTTTAACAGGGCAAACAAGGGGGAAAAAAGTTTTTTAAATAAACGTATAGAAAATAAAATTGTAAAGTAATCAAGGGTAAATTTGAAAGAAGTTATTTTGAAAGGAACAAAACAACAGAATAATGAAGAAGCAAAAGAAAAAAAAAATAAAAAAATTTGTTGATTATATGTTTGAAAAAAAAAAGATTGAAAAGAAAAAAAATAGTTTTTTCTTTAAAAAAAGATAATAAAAAGCCAAAAAAAAGGTGCCCAAACAAAACATAAGTGCCCAAGGCACTTTTAATATGGTATGTTTGATAAAAAAAAAGTTGAAAAAAATTGTTTATTCTTAAAAAAGAATAGATAACAAAAGGCCAAAAAGAAGAAAAGAAACGGGACGAATGGTACTCAAATAAAAAAGGTAAGTGGCCAAGACATATAAATTCGAATTAGTAATTTAATTTAGGGCTCGTTTGTTTTGAGAATTCTTTGGATTTTGATACTCAAATTTAGATTCGAATATTAAGAATCTTTTAGATATGTGTTTGTTTTCCTAAAATCCGAATCCTTTAAGTATCATGAATTTAAGTTTTTAGAGTTCTGACTCTCCTTAAACTTTTGATGTTCGGATATCTGCGCTACAGTAAAAACTAAAATTATCTTTTATATTTGAAGAAAAAAATCATAACTTTCTGATTTTATATTTCAATTGAGATAATTCTTTTTTCATTGTGTTCCTAGTGAAGAGAGGAATAAATTAATATCCATATTGCATATTTTTAATATCATTAACATTAAGATTTTATTAGATTTGTTGATAAATCAAAACCTATTTTCACTACCTCTTCAAACACAAATTTTAATTTTATTCTATACTTAGATTAAAACTTAAATACACATCCAAACGTCAATTCAAATAATAATTTAAATTACTAACCCAAATCTTAATTCAAATTACACTAATTCAGATCAAATCACTAATTCAAATCCATTTACGAAACGGACCCTTAAATTAGTGTGATTTGAATTATGATTTAAATTAGTTATTTGAATTGTTATCCGAATTGATGTTTGGATATAAATTTATGTTTTAATCTGAGTATAGAATAAAATTGAAATTTGTGTTTAGAGAGATAGTAAAAATAATTTTTGATTTATTAACAAATCTAATAAAATTTTAATGTTAATGATCTTAAAAAATATGCAATATGGATCTTAATTTATTCTTCACTTCACAAGGAACACAATGAAAAAAGAATCATCTCAATTGGATATCAAATAAAAAAGTTATGATTTTTTTCTCAAATATAGGAGAAAGAATTTCAGTTTGTACTATAGCAGAGATATCTAAGTATCAAAAGTTTATGAAGATAAGAACTTTAAAAACTTAGATTCTTGGTACTCAAAGGATTTAGATTTTGAAGAAAATAAATACGTATTCAATGAAAAAAGAATCATCTCAATTGGATATCAAATAAAAAAGTTATGATTTTTTTCTCAAATATAGGAGAAAGAATTTCAGTTTGTACTATAGCAGAGATATCTAAGTATCAAAAGTTTATGAAGATAAGAACTTTAAAAACTTAGATTCTTGGTACTCAAAGGATTTAGATTTTG
>CAMOHE010043795.1:0-37917 GCA_946598075.1 Artocarpus hirsutus | reverse complement strand
TAGATAAATTAAATCAAGATAAACTTGTAGAATTATTAGGAATCTATTTATTATCCTAGAGATTATCTAGATAAAGTTGTTTTAATTAGATAACTTCTTTATTGGGTTATTTGAATTAAAACTGACGCTTTATCCTATAGAATCTCGGGTGAAAAATAAAAGATTCGTGTGATTTTTATTTTGGCAGTTCGGCATGCCGATCTTAAAGTTTGGCCTGCCGATGGGGCAAGTTTGGCTTACCTATACGCGAATTAAAAATCACGTGTTTTCACGCGTTTTTACGCGTATCTTATCCGATATTGACCCGAATTTGATTATGTTTTAAATTTTTGAGACCTTATATATCTAATAAGGAATGACCCTAGACCCAACCTCTATCAATAGGGAGTGAGTCTAATGAGTTATTAAGGTCAATTGAGAGATTAAGACTGATACTCTGCTGATGAGAATCTGAAACTCCCTGAGAGCTCTTGTTCACAAATCATGAACACTAGCTTTGGATTCTCTCAATTGGTTGGAAGGAGAGTCACCTTGAGGAAGAGCTGTACGTGTTAGCCCACACACACTCTGATCCTGGATAGAGAATAGCAAAGAAGACCAGGTGGTTGAGGCTCTTCTGGAACGTTACTTCTCTACATAGATTTCGAGAGCTTTTTGGCAAATACAAGGTCAGTAAGATCAGGTTAATTTATACATATAGCATGTCAAACTTGTGTTTTGGAAAATACTTTGATTTAAAATTTTTAAAATTCCTCTGCGTATTATTTTTCCAACACCATTACCCAAGATTGATGAGCTGTTTGACTATTTAGGAGGTTCCTGATATTTTTCGAAGATAGATTTGCGATCTGGATACCACCAGCTCAGAATTAGGGAGGGGGATATTCCTAAGACTGCTTTCAGGACTCGATATAGACACTTTGAGTTTTTGGTGATGCCGTTTGGGCTGACGAATGCTCCCACAACTTTCATGGATCTAATGAATAAGATTTTCAGGCCTTATTTAGATTAGTTTATGATTGTGTTTATTGACGACATACTAATCTATTCCAAGACTTGGGAGGAGCATGAGCAGCACCTTAGGATCGTGCTTCAGATATTGCGAGAACACCAGCTATGCGCCAAAAAGGAAAAATGTGAGTTTTGGTTAACTGAGATCAAGTTCCTAGGACATATCATCTCCGAGCAGGGCATCTCCATAGATCTGTCCAAGATTGAGGTTGTAGTATAGTGGGAACGACCAAGGAACGTGGCTGATATCTGTAGTTTCTTGGGACTTATCGGGTATTATAGGAAGTTTGTGAAAGATTTTTCTAAGATAGCAGCCCCATCAACACAATTGATTAGGAAGAATGTTAAGTTTAAATGGGATGAGGACTGTGAATACGCATTCCAAGAGTTGAAGGATCAATTGACTACAGCTCATGTATTGATTATTCCAAGCAGTGATGAGCCTTATGAGGTCTACACCGATGCATCAGGATGAGGACTCGGATGCGTGTTGATGTAGCATGGACAAGTTATAGCTTATGGATTACGATAATTAAGGCCTCATGAATAGAACTATCCCACACACAATTTGGAGCTTGCAGTAGTGATTTATGCTTTAAAGATTTGGAGATGCTACTTGTATGGAGCAACTTTCCAGGTTTTCTCGGACCAAAAGAGCTTGAGGTATTTGTTCACGCAAAGGGAATTGAATCTGAAACAGCAAAAATGGATGGTGTATATGGAAGATTATGACTTCATGTTGCAGTATCATTCGAGTAAGGCCAATATAATCGCAGATGCGCTCAGCAAGAAGGTTTCAGGATCTCTTGCATGTTTAGCACTTGAGCAGTGGAGGAGAGATGCTACAGTGAGTGAGTATGGGCTGCAGTACTATGATGGTGATGATCAAGTTTCGGTGTACCACATGGAAATGACTCCAGCTTTCGTTCAGATGATAAAACAGAACTAATGGCGGGACCAACACCTTCAAGGAATATGGACTCGGATCCAGAACGGAGAGCAATTTGAGAACTGGAGGATTCATGCATATGGGTCGCTATACTTCAGGGAACGCCTAGCAGTGCCTGCGATCGAGGATGTAATGAAAGTTGTGATGGGCGAAGCTCATAGATATCAGTTTGCTATTCATCTGGGGAATACAAAGATGTACCATGATTTGAAGAGGTAGTATTGGTGGAGAGGCATGAAGAGGGATGTCCAAGAGTATGTGGCTAAGTGCATGACTTGTCTCCAGGTGAAGTTCGAGCATCAAAAGCCCGCTGGTCAGCTTTAGTCGCTTTGCATTTCGAGATGGAAATGGGAGCATATCACGATGGATTTTCTCACCAGGTTACCGAGGATAGAACAAAGGCATGACACGATTTGGGTTATCGTTGACAGGCTAACAAAATCAGCACATTTCATCCCTTTCAGATCGACATGTTTGAGGCGTGTTCTGGGAGAGCTGTATTTGCATAATATAGTGAGGTTGCATGGAGTTTCTTTGTCCATCACTTCTGATAAAGACACCAAGTTTAATGCCAAGTATTGGAGGAGTTGTCAGGAGGCTTTGGGCATAGACTTAAACTTCAACACAGCCTTTCATCCTCAAACTGACGGACAATCCAAGCGGGTTATTCAAATCCTTGAGGATATGCTGCATACATGTGTCTTAGACTTTGGTGGGAATTGGAAGAATTATTTGCATTTGGTAGAGTTCACATACAATAATAGTTATCAGGCGAGCATCAGGATGGCACCATAAAAGCACTTTATGGATAGCCGTGTCGGTCACCAGTATGTTGGGCAGAGCCAAAAGATAGAGTTGTTCTTGGACTCGGTGAGATTCGTGATAGCAACAAGAAAGTCGCCGTGATATGTGATCAGTTAAGGGCTGCCCAGAGTAGGCAAAAGAGCTACACAGATAGGATATGTCGGCCTTTGGAGTTCAAGGTAGGAAAAAGGCATAACGCATTTCGGTGTAAGTGGGAAACTTGCGTCGATGTATATCGAACCATTCGAGATTACTCGGCGTATAGGTGTGGTCGCTTATTGCCTTAACCTTCTTCCCAAACTTTCTCACGTTCACGATGTGTTTCACGTGTCGATGCTTCGAAAATGTCCACCCGAACCAAGTAAAATTATCTCATTTCATGTTGTGCAGGTCCAAGAAGACACGACTTACGAGGAGGTGCTAGTTCAAATTATTGATTGAAAGGTGATAAGTTTGCGATGCCGTGAAATACCCTTAGTGAAAGTCATGTGGCAGCATCATGGGGCTGATGAGGCGACTTGGGAATTAGAGTCGACTATGAGAGAGTTGTAACCTCATTTGTTCTGGTTTTAATTTGACCTTCAATTTCGAGGACGAAATTTTCTTTAGGGGTGGAGAGTTGTAACACCCAAAAAATTTAATTAAGCATAATTGGTGTCTAGATGGTAGATTAGTATGCCATGATGTGAATTTGAACTTAATTTGAAATAAAACAATTTGTCAAATGCCCGATAAGTCCCAACCACAAATTGCGTGCCGGGGACACAGTTTTGCTCAGCAAAACCACCCATCCCCTTATATTTATGTCCCTCTCACTCTCACTCTCCCTCACGTTTTCTCTCTCTCCTTTGCCTCTCTCTCCCACGCTACCCTCTCTCTTTCTCTCCCTCTCTTCATTTTGATTCCAAATTTTTGAGTTTGAGCTTGATTCTCATCTAGATTGGGAGGTGAGGAACATGATTTGGACTCCCACAAATCGTACAAATCGTTTTAAAGCTTTGATTCAAGATTAGTTTCTTTGTTTTTTCAAATTTTAAATTTTTGTTCTAAATTTTTCAATTTCTTTAAAATGTTGTAATCGGAGTTTCTTGAGCTTAGGAAACTCCTAATCTAAGTCAGTAGGACTCAAATCATCAAAAATCTAGGCTTGATTTCATGAAATTTGGGTTAAATCAAGCTTTTCCTTTTTCCTCCATTTTTGGATTTCCATGAAAATTTGTATGTAAATCTTATTTAAATGCATTTAAGTGTGTTCTATTGTGTTTGTTTATCATCTATGATTATTATATATGTTCTGGGACTTGGAAAAATAGGTTTTAATTTGATTTTGGGATTGGGGAGGCCTAAAAACAAAGTCTCGGCCCTCCCATATTTTTCTAGTTTGGCAGGCCGAACTCAATGTTCGGTAGGCCGGATTCATAGGTTCGGCAAGCCAGATTCATCTGGTTGGCAGGTTGAACTTTGGCCAGTTTGGCAGGCCAGACCCAGTTGGCCGGCAGGCCGAACAAGGGGTTCCGATAGGCCGACCAAACCTTGTGAAAAATGACCTTTTTCATCTATTTTTCACTGTTTAAGGCCTAGATCAAGATTTTGACCTCATAAATGATCTCGTGAACACTAAACGAACACTAAAACACCATGAGATAGCTTAGGGATGTAAAATACCTTAAGCTAGAAATTGATGAATTTAGTTTTTACCTAAGGTTGTTCGTGGTTCCATGGAGCTAACGTATAGTGGATCAGGACTGCAGTGTTGAACTTTGGTACGAGATATCGAGGTAGGACTTCTATCCTTTCTTCTTGACAGCCATGTTTTAAAAGGAAATTTTTCACAAAGTATTTTCTTTTAAATGTTTTCAAGAAATGGAATTTATTACATATTTTCATTATTGGTTAAATAATGAATGATCATAACGAATTGTAATAAGAATATTTGGCAAAAGAGACATGATAATGATATAACACTGGACGTGTCGGTTGGTACCATCCGGAATGATAAAAATAGAGCATGATGCCATGTACAGAGATCGGGTCGTGGGGAGCGCAACCTTGGGGGCAAGTCTTGAAAAACAGCTGGGCCACTTCGGTGGTAATTCATATGGCTTTGCCTACAATATAAGGATGAGACTATCCGTGGATGGATAAATGACTAATCGGTGTGAATCAATTTAATGAGTTCCAATTTGTTACCTGTTATTTATTTGTTTTATGTTATAGCTTTTGCTTAATTATGAAATGTATGTGTTTAAACTATATGTTTTTAAAGACTTAGTCCTACTGAGCCTTTTGCTCACATTTTACTGTTTTAAAACTTCCCCCCCTTCTAGGTGGAACTCAGCTTAGGGAAGACTGAAGAACCGGGAAGAAACTATAAGGTTAGGTTATTATTTCCTAGAATATTTGTAAACAAGGCATGTAATATTTTAATTTACTTAACATTCCTTGGACTATGGTTATGTATTTAATATTGCTAGTACCATATGTGCACTCTAAAGTGGGTCCAGTGGGGCCTAACAGGGTTACTTTGTTTAGTATTTCTCTTTCACTTGCTCGCTTCCATGCATTTCACAAATATTCGCTAAGAATTTTAACAACTTCACATTATTATAATTAATGCTTAATATCTTTTAAAATGGCGATTTCCACAAAATTTAATTTGTTTAATCTAATTAATCCGTCACGTCATCCCCTAGTTTTGGGGCGTGACACAAAACTAACAATGTACTATGCTTAAACAAACAAGCAACTAAAATTAAATTCATCTCAATGTTTGCAACATAAAGACAATCATACAAAACTAAAGTCCTATCATAAAAGATAAGTCAACAGATCCAATCCTTTCAGCTGATACGAACTAGCCTATTCCCATCTGCAGGTTCACATTGCCTTCATTAAGCTTCTTGCTTTCCTAAAACCAAAAAAGTGATTTACAAATATGATTTGTAGTCAGAGTCTACAATCTAGGTATCCATTGAATTCTATACAAAATAAGCCTCAATTACAAAAAAGAATACCATATCTGATCTAGTTATTGTAGGGCAATCCTTTTTCCACTGTCCATTTGCACCACACTTGCCTTCAGCTTATACGAACTAGCCTATTCCCATCTGCAGGTTCACATTGCCTTCATTAAGCTTCTTGCTTTCCTAAAACCAAAAAAGTGATTTACAAATATGATTTGTAGTCAGAGTCTACAATCTAGGTATCCATTGAATTCTATACAAAATAAGCCTCAATTACAAAAAAGAATACCATATCTGATCTAGTTATCGTAGGGCAATCCTTTTTCCACTGTCCATTTGCACCACACTTGAAGCATTTGCCTTTCGGCTTCTGATCCTTCTTGGTGCTAAGCTTCGCTACTTTCCCAATCTTGTTGTTGTTCTTCTTCTTTTTATTTTGGGATTTGCCTCGCGGCTTTTCCTTAGAAAAAGAATCCTCGATGAGGTTTAAGCTTCCCAAAGACTTCTTTGATCGATAAATCTCCTCAGTTGAATACAATTCATTCATGAGCTCTATCATGGTTAATTTCATCTTGTTCATGTTATAATTAACCTTGCACTCCTTAAATTGTTTTGGCGACGATTTGAGCACCAAATTAATTTTTGTTTCGTCATTGATTTTGGCTCCTTGAATCTCAACCTCATTTAAGAAACCAACCATTTTTAGCACATGATCATGAACCTTTGCATCTTTTTCCCATTCTGGTGTTATAAACACTATGCAGAACTGCTTGTCTTGCCAAGCAAGTATTCTGCCCAAACATTTGTTCAAGGCTACCCATAATCTTAACAGTAATCTTTAAGTTGGCATGTTGGGTCTAAAGTGTTAGACATGTAAGCCCTAAGGAGTAAAAATATAATATGTTTTTAGAGACATTTTTATCAATAAAGAATTCATTTATTATTTATATACCAAATCTTGTCCTCTTTACGTTCATATTTGTTGAATGTATGATAAGCAAACAATAGTCTAAGACTGTCAGTCTAAACCTTTAAGAATTAGGCATATGATGGACAGATTATGCGGAAGACACGAATCTTAAGGTGACGGTCTAAATCATGAGATCCACAATCGAGGGAATAAAGTTGGGCGCTTTATTCATGTAAAGATTGTTATGTTGTCTATATCCCTATTGGGAGATGATTTGTCTTGGCCATCGGAGGTGGACTTCGTGAATAGAAACATTGGCACGTTGACATTAGTGACGATGTGTTGGATCAGGACATAAAGTGAATTGATTTGGATTAATAATTCTGTCTTGGCAAATCAATTCACTTTAGACAATCATTTGTATTCTATCTTAATCCTGAGACGAATAGTGGGCCCGTTGTCTTGACTTATGTCTTTTGATGTACCAAAGGGTGACACCCACATTTTAATAGTGATATGCATGCCGGTATGTTGAAGGCATGACTCTTGATAGCGTAGACCTATTATTCATAGATATGGAATCCATAGCTCTCTCTTTAGGAGTAGTGATATCATTTTATATGTGTTATCCTGTAATTGGAAAACTAGAGCGCTCAACCATTTGGATACATAGGTGTAACAGAATGGTATACCGTCTTTAGATGGTAAGTTTTCTGATAGTGAGATAATGGAACATAAGATAAAAATAATCAAGAAAGTAAGATAGAACTTGTTCTTAAGCCGATTATGGATAATCCTATGGGGATACGATACACTATGATATGTCATGGAGACTTGACTATACGGGCTTTGTAATTCTATTAAGTTCGAGACTGTAGCTCCAAGCTTTTAGGGGAATAACGTTGAAGTTGATAATTTTGAAATGTATATCTGGAATACTGGGTTTCATAATTATCTGGAGCTTGAACTATATAGGTCCATTTGGTCCCATTTGTTAGCTCACAAAATCTTGTAACGATACGGTGTGCTTTTCTAATAATTGGTGACTTATGTCAGATTTATTAGATTGGTTGAAATTTGGAAGAATCAAATAATTCATGTCTGTTTATCGGTTGAATTAATTTTGTAATAAAATTAATTCAAGATAAACTTGTTGAATTATTAGGATCGGATAATTATTGTCTGTTTATCAGTTGATCTAATTTTGGATAAATTAAATCAAGATAAACTTGTAGAATTATTAGGAATCTATTAATTATCCTAGAGATTATCTAAATAAAGTTGTTTTAATTAGATAACTTCTCTATTAGGTTATTTGAATTAAAACTGAGGCTTTATCCTATAAAATCTCAAGTGAAAAATAAAAGATTCTTTGAGATTTTTTTTCGACAGTTCGGCATGCCAATCCTAAAGTTTGGCCTACCGATGGGGCAAGTTTGGCCTACCTATTAGACAGATCGGCCTACGTATGCATGAAATAAAAATCACACGTTTTTACACGGATTTCATCCAATAATGATCTGAATTTGATTCTGATTTGAATTTTTGAGACCTTATCTGATAAGGACTGACCCTAGACCCAACCTCTACAAATAGGGAGTCAGTCTCATAAGTTATTTAGATCAATTGAGAGATTAAGAGTGAAACTCTACTAGTGAGATTCTAAAACTCCCTAAGAGCTCTTGTTCACAAATCATGAACACTAGCTTTGGGTTCTCTCAATTGGTTGGAAGGAGAGTCACCTTGAAGAAGAGTTGTACGTGTGAGCCCACTCTCACTCCGATCGTGGATAGAGAATAGAAAGAAGACTAGTTGGTTGAGGCTCTTTTGAAACGTTACTTCTCTTCACGCATTACGGGAGTTCCTCGGCATTCAAAGGTTAGTAAGATCTGGTTAATTTATGTATATAGCATGTCAAACTTGTGTTTTAAAAAATACTCTGATATAAAATTTTTAAAATTTTGCTGCGTATTATTTTTCCAACATGAAGCACATTAGAGACTAATGCCAATATGTAGCATTTGGCCATTTCATTGGCCTTTTGCCATTTCTCATATGGCCTACGCTCATTCTTATACGCATTAGCACGTGGGACCTCAGGGCATGGCTGGATAAATCAAAATTTGTAATCCTCAGTAAAGAGAACAACAAACAAATTTTGTTTCCAATCAATGAAATTCTCGCCAGTTAATTTGTTTGATTAAGGATAATTGTGATTAGGTTAAAGGATGACATAATCTGAAATAAAACATGCATAAGAAATTGAAATAAATTTGTAATAAAAATAAATATTCAATTATAAATCCCAAAAAACCAAATAAAAGCATTTTTTAAAATTATTGCAACAATAATCTAGTATCCATTTCAACAAGCTATCCGTAGGGGAAGTCATGCCTTAACATACTAGACTCAATTTTTCGTCAGATTATTTATGTTTAAGTTTAATTTGATAAATAATTATCATTATCTTTTTGGGCCTAAGTTAACCATTGTTTCAATCTCCATATTTTCCAATAAAGATGGCCACCATAGGGGTGCACAATCCTAATAAAAAAATATTTTAATTTATCATTAAAAGATCCAATCAATAAAATATTTGATATATACCCTCCAAGGGAGCATCACTTTGTCATGAAGTTGAGGTATATATAATTTTATTTTTTGGACCAACAAAGGAGCCCATGGGAAAAATATCTTGAGTTTTCCCTCTCCCACTTAATATTTTAAAACTTTGATATTGTACTTCAACAATTATTTTTTATTAAAAGTCCTATTGTTAATTACATGCTTCCTAAATAATATTTTCTAGATGAAATCTAATATTATTTAAAGTCATGTAATACCCAAACAATAATAATAATCATAATTGTTAAAATGATATCATGATACATAGAGTGGTATTTTTTATTCTATATGGCATATTAATCATCACATTTGGCAATATAATAAAAATACTAATAAATTAAACAACCTTAATCTATGGGTTCATAGAGAAAAATAAGATGCAAGCCTGTTACTCAGAAGTAGCTTGATTCTTCCTTTTTCTCCATCAGTTTTTGCTTCTCGGGTCGCCTTAAGTCTTCTTTTTTCCCTTTTTCCTGGTGAATAGCAAGACGACTAGACGTGTCACAGCCGATTACTGGGCCAGATTTCTAAACCCATCTGCTGAAAAAACAAGTCCAGCCCAGAGAGTATACCAGCTGATTACTGGATTGGAAAACCAATTCCATCAACAGGGTAAACTAGTCTAGCCCAATGAATAAACCAGCTGTTTACTGATATGGGAAAACAATTCCATCAACCGGGTAAACAAGTAGATGTAGTAGACGTAAACAATTGATATGAGCAACTTCCAGCAGATTGAATCTCCGTCAAGGGTGGTTGGCAGTCATGTGTCTCCACGTTCATAAGTTGTTGAATGTCTCCAAATTATGTAATGATTTCTGTATGCTACAAGAGGCTTACAACTTTTCTATATTAAAAAAAAAAAAAGAAAGAAAGAAAAAAAAACTCAAGGGAAAAACATGATGATAGACCACCCCTTTGATTGCAAACCTAAAAAATTAATTACAAGTAAAACTCTACCATAGATTAAGGCAAACTAAATAATACAAAATTACCATCTACCATAAAATTAACAAAGCATAATCATAATCACAAGCATGATAATAATAGAATCCTAATACCACTCATCTAATGCAAACACCATTCATATAGCGTAATTTAAAATATTGATTTCATGTTATTATCTTATATATTAATATGAGGAGGCTCTAGAACAATTTGTAGGGAAAATGTAAAATATGCTGTTTTATGATATAGGTGAAAAATAAAAATTTTCTATCAAACAATAATTACATATTCTAGCTTAGCGGAAATATCCCAATCCATATCTACTCATAAAATATATAAGATAGAATTAAAAATCGTACTTTTATCAAATTGACGACAACGTTAACATATGATTTCATTGATAAATTTCGTCACTAAAAGATCTTCTAGACAATAACTCAATATTGACTGCATTAAAGGAGTGGACACCTTGTGTATTACAATAATAAAAAAAGATTAGCAAATATGAACACTGAAATCTATATCAAAGAAAACCAAAATGAATTTTCCTTAACTTAGCTTTGATTTCTCTTGCTGCAAAAATCTTTTTGAACCTGAATCACCTAAGCAAACCTTAAAGTTTTTCTCTCTGTGTTTTTCTATCAAAAAGGAGGAGGAATATTTTACGTGATATTTTTTTCTTCCTTTTTGGTTCTGCCGAATCTCCCACAAAAAGCACAAACTTGAACACAAAAACATAACCTTGTATATAAGATATATATTCCCATTAGTTTACGAAGACAACAACTTGTATTTTTTTTTCTTTTTTTTTTTTTAAGATTGAAACTCATGGCTGGTTACACCCTTGTAGCACTTGTATTAAAAGTAGATCATGGGTTTAATCCCATTATCTGATAATCAATTTAAAATAACAAATAATATTTTATTATAATTTGAATTAAAACTAGAAATTAAAAATATCCAATATCACGTAATAAACTTAGATAATTTATTTGTTTAGATTTAATTTAAACTAATATAGAATTTGAATATCTATAATCTATAAAATTATCTGACATGGTAAAGTGCCAATTAAATATTTAAAATTCCTCGAAGTGGCACTTTAGAATTATGCCAAACATTCTTCATATTTAATTTGAGCTCAAAGCCCAACTAGCCAATTTACTCTTTAGATTGGACCTATAGTGGTACACTTAAATAAATGAACTAGTCTGAGGATCAAATGGATACATACAAAAATGGCTCCAAATAATTAACTATTTATTTAATTTTGAATATATTCCAACAAAAGATTGAAATTGGTCGCCATAATTGTATGCCAATAAGGAATTATATTGTCAGCCCATGCCACATTGTTTCTTTACTTTACAATCTTTTGTACTATATCATAATTAAATTGATATCTTAACTGTCTAATCAATTTAATTATATTTTATATCTTAGCATTTACTAGTTTTCTCTAATGATCATATTTCAACAATCTCTATTACAAAATTTAATTCATAATAAATGTTGACATATTCTAGCTAAAGAATTTAACAATCAAGTATCAAAAACACGCTAGCAGATATATTGTATAGATTTCATATTATTAATTCATAATTTCCCTATCCATAAATGCTCCCACCAAGCAATTAAGAATATTGATTCGCAATTGAATCTCACCTATAAACAACTCAAATGAAATTATATTTATAAATATGAAATTATAATTAATTCAGGATTAAGATTAAAAGCATAAACAATGCCTATAAGATCTAATAAATTTGATTATCATTCAAAGTTAATAAAATCTCATTTATGATCCAGGTTAGTGTAGACAAACTACACTAGTAAATTCATATATGATCAAGACAAATCAATCGATGAATTCACTATAGTCTAAACATATTAAAGTACCTAACTTTATTTATGGACTATGAACTATATTTATTTAATCATATGATAACTTGTCTTTATGTCTTCCATAAATACCTGTAAACTTCACATAAATACATATAATTTGATTAAATGGACATTTATTCAATTCTACTTATGCACACAAGATATATTGAAAAATATCTCAATGATATTAATTTCAAAAAATGTATTTACAAAATATATGCTTTGAAGAACATACAATTCCAACGGCACATCCTCAAAACCGAAACACAACCAACCTTTGTATAACTGATTTTTGCTTTCCCATCCATGTCTAGACATGATTAGCAGTGACACAAACTTGACAAATTCAATAAACGTGTTAAAAATCCAAACCTTTTATAATTGGGTTGTGATAGGTTAACTGAAAAAATGCCACCCCAATCAATTTGATTAGTCAAAATATTAAACAATATAAAATATAATGGCAACTATTGCTAAATAAAGCATATGATTTATGTAACAAAACAAGGACATTAAAAACATCTACTCAAAAAAAAAAAAAAAAAAAATCTTCATAATGAACACAAAAAAAATCTACTCACCCAAAACATATATATGTATATATTCAATGCTTTTTGTAACTTATACTCGTTATAGATGTCAGTTTTGTGTTAAGCATGTTGACTCAAAACCTACCTATTTATTATATGTCTTATACATGGCAACTTAAAATCGATATTGAACATGTCACTTAAACTTATTTATTTTGTATTATTTTTAAATTGCGACGTCGTGTCATGTAGGAAATGATCATTTTGTGATAGTTTAGTGGTTTAGATTATTTTTTATTTAACTTTAGAGGGTACTCTTAAAAATTTTTAATTGACAATTAAGTTCCTCGAAAGTGGTGTTACCATAACATTGTAAACTTCAGGGGCATCAATGTAATTTGATTAATAAATCGTAAACCAGATAAATTCTCAAACCTACTCTTCAATTTTTTTAATCTTGATCACCTCATCTTCTCCCTCCCCCCCTCTCTCTCTCTGACTGCAATTCTGAGATCCCAAATTCAACCCGTCTTTCATGATTCTCCATTGATATCGTTGATCCAAGCTCCGGTCTCGCATCACCCAAATCTTTCTCCTCTCTCTCTCTGTCTCTCTGCGATTGGGAAATCGGACTGTGTTTTTCGGTGGCGCGGGTAGAAAAGGGGTTTAGGGTTTCGAAGAGCATTCAATAATGCCTTCGGTGCCCCTCGAACTCGTCCCTCGCCCTTCGATTCCTTCCTTTGCTTCCTTCCATGGCTCCTCCTCTCATCGTCTGAAACGCCTCGAAAAAGGCGATCGTCGTGGTAATCTTAGTTAACTTGTAGCCTCTTTCTCTCTGTTTCTTACCCCCTCTCTCTCTGCCAAAGAAGTCTTTTTTTTTTCTTCGTATCGGAAACTTATCGAGCGAGGTTCATTGGCCGTCGCGAAGATTGTATCCTGCGTAAATACAACTTGTGAGGTTGTTTCATTGCTCTCTTAGTTCTTTTATATAAAGGTAATTGCTTGAAATTCATATCATTTATTAATTAATTTAATTAATTGTTCTGCCTTTAATGGTTTTGGTTTGTAATTCAATACTAAAGTTCTTGCTTAATCTTTTCTTTAAGTACTGCAGCGTAAAAGAGTAATTAATTATTAATTAGAATCGGCTGGAATAATCAAAATAACTTTTAAGCAAGCACCAAAATGGGTTTTGAATAGAATACTAAGCAGGAACATGTTTGATTAATATTGTTTGATATGTTGTAGATTAGAAGTGACGTTCTTCAATGGTTATGTGATCTGTTTGGTGAAATAATTTTCTTACTTAATCTTTGTTTTAGCAGAATCCGAGACTGTAGATGGACATTGGCTCTGGTTCTGATAAGTTGGAGTGTCAAGATGTGAGCAGCTTTGGAGGTCTGCAATCATCTTTGGAGGAAAAGAAAAGCCCTGATTGTGCTGATTACGATAATGATTTTTTAGTCTGTGAACTTGAAAATACTCTAGCTGAGAATTTATATATTAAAGAAGGTGAACAGCTACAAGTAGAGCAAGTTTCAAGTGATGAGGATGATATTGGCAACAAAAAGGAGAAACATGACTGTGAGGGACCTAAAGTAAAAGACAAGACAAAATACTCTCAGAGCTTCCTCAACAAATGCGCATCCTTCCCATGCCCGGCTGGGATACAACAAGATGCTGTTTCTTCAGAGAAGGAAGATGAGCAACTTGAGTTCGCCCTCAAAAAACTCTTTTCTGAGGAGTCTCATCAGAATGTCTACACACGGTCGATATCTTTTCCTGTGAGTGCATCTTTGGTGTGTTCCTATTGGATAATTTATTTGAACTTCCCAATCATTTATTTGGTTATTTGATGTTGGAATTTCTTGTTCTTTTCAGATGTCAGTTTTAAAGGAACCTATGCTTTATCTATAATGGTGAACTAACTATATTGAAATGGTGTCTAGAAGAAGGAATTATGATCCCCAAGCGCAAACAGACAAAGCACAAACTTAAAAAATTACTAAGACTTTATCAATCTAGTTGACTTTATCAAAGCTTAATTCTGCAGTGGTTTATGAAATCTGGTTGTGGTTTTGTTTCATAATCTTTGTTGACAGATTATACTGTTTATTTGCTATATCTCAGGCCCCTTTGAAGCTTGTATCTGCCATGAAAGGCAGCCGTGAGAAGCACGGAGGTTCCCCGAGGAAACTGACTGTGTCTTGGGCCCCTGATGTGTATGATCCAATACCAACATCCTTATCACATACTGTTGGCAGAGGAAGCAAGAAACAGCAGGGATACAAAAACAACAAGAAGAATTGGAAGAATGGAAAAAAGGGGCAAAAGGGAAACTCTTCACGTGGGGGCAGTGGAAAGGAGAGGAAGCAATCTCGTAAAGTTTCTGGGAACTCCAATGGGTGCTACAAATCAATGGATGCTCCTGAAAGACTGATTAAGCCTAACGGTGAGTTCAGCGATCTTACGATTGGTAGCCCAGGCTCACAGCCCTTTTGTGGTACTTCCTTCCTGAAGAAGTCGCTTACGAAGATGCACTACTCAGTTGCAGAAGCCTTGTGAGCAAAAACACCTTTCCATCAATACGTCGCCACCCTATGCTATACATAAATAATCTTATTGTCCGAGAAGACATGGATTTTTGATGATCAACGTTGATCGAGTGTGTGACATTTTGTTACTATGAATGATCCGCTAGTGTTGCTTGTGGCGTTTTGTTTAATACCGATACAGTGAATGGTTGATTTCTCTATTATAAATCTACCGTTGGATGCTGTGTGTTCTCTGAATAGATTTCTAGTGGTATGAATTTTTAACTAATGATTCTAGTGTTATACATTGATCGGTGATTTTGCCATATTTCTACTATTCATGCTGCTATTATCTTCATCGTTTGTGCCTCCAATTGAATTGCAATTGCGAGTAGGAAATCTCTCTTTTTGACATTTCTATTTGGTTCCATTATCCTTTCAAAGGCTTGTGTGACCCTGTTCTGCCTGCCCCATTTTTTTCTTTTGGCAATTATACATCTGAGAGAGTTGCGATTTTTTTTTTGGGTACTTTGTTTACACCAGCTATATGTGCAATATTTGTTGGCGTAGGTGATTGGAATGATCGAAATGCCTTATTTTTTGGTCCTCTTTTTTTTCTTTTTTTTTTTTTTCCCCTATGCTTTAAGGGAGTAATTAACTTTGACTGGAGTAGCAAAATGGACAAAAACTCTCGTTTCGGCTACTTCACTTTTAAGCGACTATCCTAAAGCATAGGTCAAAGTTGCATCGAGTTCAGTGTTCGTCTTTTAGAATATCCTTCCAATTTGAACTTTGTTTATGATTTGAGCTCCAATATCGTCTCTTGGGATCCAACAAAATGACCTGTACCTAGAAAGTGATGCTACTTGATCTCACTGTAGGAAGAGATGAAAACGTGCCAAATTTATGTCTCTGTGTTATTTTACAACTGTGTCATATACAAAGCATGATCTAACACCTCTTCCTCAAGCACTTTGGAATTGCATCCATGGATTAAGGTATTCATGCGATCTAGCACACAATTTAAAATAGTATAAATATTAACCATTCTGGTGTACGACCTGCCTTCTGCTCTAAACCTGTAGACAACATTATTAATTCTACTCCAACTACAGCCAGAACTTGTTTTTGCCCTTTATCTTTCATCAGTTTCTGCAACCTTTCAGCATGGTCCCAAAATCCCAAGCCAGCACAGAGCTTTGCCAATTGCAAATAGGTCAGGCCGCAGATTGGTGGAAACAAGAGCCTCTCCTTTGTATCCTCGTTGCCCAACCATAATGCTCCCATGAATCCGGCATGACAAGAGCAACGATCCCCATATGACAGCATTGGGGGGTATAGGCATCTTCGCAATGACATCCCGAGCCTTTTTTCAATAACCCAGCTCTTCACGAGATCAACAATGAAAGAGTAGTGATCTAGCTCTTGCTTCTACGCTGTGTTCCATCGCTGAACTGAAGTAGAACCAGCCTTATTTGACAAGACCAGCATGGCAACATAAAGACAGGATGCCAAGAAAAGTGATAACATCAACTTTTACAAGTTGCTGCTACATTTCCGCGAACAGATCAATCGCCTGCATAGCAAGCTCGCGTTGTGCGTACCCTGCTATCATCAAGTTCCACGACACGCTGTCTTTACAATCCACAGTTCTAAATACATGAAGCACATCTCTGAAATGTAGGTATGGAAGCCTATTTAAATAGCTTGAGAATAGATACTTCTCCCTTGCCCGAGCGCACTACTACCTGAGTAAGCTCTCAAAATTCATGCAAAAGGGAAATGGTTGAATCTCAAAGCCATATTCCCCATCTTTTGCAAAAGCTCCAAACAAACACCAACAAGTCATTCTTGCACAAAGCCTGCGATAATCGCAGTCCACAACACCATATTCTTTTTACGAATATTTCCTCAAACATTTTATAAGCATTGTCCAACTCATTGCATTTGCTATAAAAACTCAACATAGAACTCCCAGCGTAAACATTTGTTGTTGGACAAAAATTTCATCCAACACCAATTCAACATCCTTGAACAAGACATTCAGATCAAACAAACAAATTTGCCAAGAACTATAAGCAAAACACAAAGATACAAAGAAAACCTTAAGAACAAAATCAGTGAAAAAATCGGAGTCCAATGTAATTGTCTTAAGGTTTTGTATTGAAAATTGTCTATGATCTGTCTTCTCAATTTGAGGCGATTTTATAGTAAATTGGGAATGGAGGAGTTCAATTATCTAATAAATCTGAGAGTTATTTCTCCCTTATTCATCATAAATTATTCACCTCTTCAATGTTATAATTGATAAAATAATTAATATAATTCATTCTTTGGTCATGGAATTACTTTAATCTGTTTGTAGACGTTTGATCTACAATTAAATCAAATTGGATTATTGTGTAATTTAGAGATTTGTTTAAGTTGATTGGGCCCTTTGATCACTGCTCTTAGGTCATAGTAAACTCACAATTCTAGTTAGTTATACAAAAATAATTGGGAATTCAAGTAATAAGCAAATGATAGAATTAAAATTACAAAACAAAAGATACCACACAAAATATTTATAGCAATTCACTTAGAATTGAGCTATGTACACTATTGAGGCGTTCTTCACTATATACCGACCTCGACACAAATTACAATAACTCTTCTGCACAAAGCTTAAATAAATGGAAAACTGAGGTTTTTAGTTGTAAGAGATGTGAGGAGTGAACTAGCAAGAGTTTTTGGTAGAAATCTAGAATAGATCCCTCAAATGATATTTTTAGCCTATTTATATATGCCTCCCTTGAGATTATGGGTCCCTATTAGTAGGAAGTGGATCTGAATAGTATGTGGTAGAGTAGGGCATATGCCGCTTGTTTATTTGGCTTCAGTTTCAGACCACCTTCTCTTGATCACCTACGTAAACTAGTGGTTCTCAACCTCCATTCAATTGTTTCTAGCTCCAAATCGAGCATATCAACTACAACGACTATAAAATTAGTGATTCTGCCAAATCATGGTTACCCAACTAGAAATTTGGATCGAACAAGTTGACTACAAAGCAGATGCCCTAAATCGGATCGTATCAAATCTTGTCGAACGTGTCAAATACAAATTCAAACCAATTGGTATCACACATGACAAATGCATCAGGCACTATTTTGTTGGGCTTACTCAGCTTATCATACAAATTGGGTCATGCTAATAATGGACCCCAATAAATAGCCCCCAACTCCTTGGTCGATTAGATTGACTACATGAGTGTTGTCAAACACAACGATCTTGTTTTCATGCGCCATATTTTGCTTCCTTTACATGAAAGCCCTCTAGACAGTCATTATGATTCTATCTCGAGAAGGTGAGAAAGTCTAGGACCGGATACATGGCATAACCTCTGTGGTTAATTCTAAAATATCTTTGACATAATGATGTAACCTATTTTTGAAATGACACACCTTGATTTAAGTAGGAGATTAAAAAGATGTCATTTCTCCACCATTGGATGATCATCATAGGATAAAATCTCAACTGTTGATTCAAAAATCCAGGTTATAAATCTCTTTTCTTCCTTAAACCCCCTCATTTTAGATTCATGAGTTTAGAAGAAGGAGAAAGAAATCCTTATGATTCAAAATGTTTCAGGCAAGATTTCTTCCCTATTTTTTATTTCATTTTCTTGTTTGATTTTGTAGAGTTGTTTCTTTTCTATTTTTGTGCATTGTGGTGTACTTTCCTGGGAATTTTTTTCGTGTAAATCACCAGTTTCACTGTTGTTTGGCTTTTTCGGCTTTAACGTTGGTAAAATTTATCGTGTTCTTGAGTTTTCTTAATTTTTAATCTTCAAAGCTCTAGATTTCCCTTATTTTAAGTGTTTTAAGACCAAAATCATGCCCAAAAAACTTGTGGTAGTCGATCCAGTTGATAATTTCAATGATGAAAACTAGAACACCAATGACGACGAAGAGCTTGAGCAAGCACTTGCTCAATCAAGGATGAAATGGGATTCCAAGCCTTGGGGCACGAGCAACAGCCGTGTTTAAGAAAGAAATCGTCCTATGAGTATTGCTAGCTGTGAACACATTGCGCAGGATGTGTATTTTAGATTAATATTTTCAAGAGAAGAAAATTTGAGTGGTGTGTTTTATATATTAGCTATGTTATGGAAGAAGTTTTACATTTTATTCATACTTTTGAGTTGAGATTAATTTCTCTAAGTGATTAAAGGTCAAGTTTTCTGCCTTTAGGGTTGTTTGGTACTGTTTTCAAAATAGGTGAAAATGTTTTTGTTTTGGAAAATGGAAATTTTTCAAGAATTGTGTTGAGAGTGTTTTTAAAATTTTTGTCTCAAAAAATGTGCAAAAACATTTCCAAAATTATGAGAACAGAACCAAACGGGGCCTATGTTTCTTGACTCTAAGTGCATGTTTGTGACTCAAAGAAGCCTTGTTTAGTTAAGAATGATATATGATGATGTAATATGGTATTAAATAATATTATGAACATGAATATTAATTTTATGTATTATATGAATGATTGATATGAACACTTCAAAAAGCAATCACATTGAGAACCATGGCAACATCACCCGATTTAAGGTTTAGTAAGCAAGCAAGTTAAGTACGTACATTTTCATCTGCAACATGATAAAGCTTACGAAAATGTTAAGCAATATTTTATAAGTAAAGGTTTATGATTTAATATTCCTATTTAAAGACCTTTTATGAAGAATTTTCCTAAGGATGCTTTTATGTTTATATTTTTATGGTTTATGACAAGTTTTTAAAGAAAGCTTATATATGTGTATATATCACTTAATTAAATATTGCACACTCTATGTTTATTTTATGATGTTCCATAAGATTTAGACTTGTCATATTTGGTTTGGGACTAGTTATCCCACCTGTCTTATGATTGTACTCATATGATGTTAATGGTGCAACGCTTGGGCTCCTAAAGTTAAAATGAATAACGTTTTAATATGAAAGTTTAAACAAAAGATATGTTATATATATGAACATGTGCCCTATGTACTATTATGCTTATGATTATGATCTTATGTTATGTTTTTATGAAAGTTCATTTGTCATGTTATAAGATAGGAAAGTGTACTTACTAAGCTTATGCTTACTTAGTTTTATATTATGTTATAGACAAAGGTAAAAGGCATATGGAATAAGTGGAGGGCAGGGACAGGCGTGTGTTCCAAGAGTGTTGGATTAAAAACAGAATCACACTAGAAAAGAATTAATTACCTGAGTAATGATTCTATTATTAATGTTATTTTCTACACTGATGTTGATTTGTGACTTAGTTTATTTTCCTATAGACTTTTGAATGTTTTAAGACTGTTTAATATTTCCTTAATTATGGTTTCTTGAGGGCTATACCACGTTATTTTAAGTATTTTCTTTCTCGAAAGTTTGAAACATTATTTGAAGTTTTTAGCATGTCTATAATTTAATAAATAATTGTATTTATAAACTAACTATTTCTATAGGATTTGGTTAGCAAAACATTATAGGTGTTCCATCAGGCTAACCGAGGTGAAGAAAGCAAATCTGGTAAGTAGCTTTTTTAATATATATATATATATATATGCATGTGTTTATAGGATATCTGCTTAAGTATAAGTATCTTATTTGAATTGTTTATCTCTAAATAATAATTTTAATGATGAAAGTAACCGATTATTGTGACATCGCGTTACACTTTATGCTGTGGAGGAGAGGGTTGGTGGTAATGCATTCTTTGATTCGAAAGCTTGGTACCAAAGGTGTGGATCTTGGATGCATTGGCCACTACCTTTTGTGGCTAATAGGAGAAGCCCTCAACCATGTGAAAGAAAGATTTGATAAGGTTCTTTGTCACCCGGGTTGCTGTCTTTTCTTCCTCTAAGCAAGAGTCAAAGGAGCAGATTAGATCATGCTCCGTTTTGTTTGGAATCCTAAATGGATCAGATAATCTTCCTAAGCCTTTTAGGTTCCTCGATGTGCAAAATTGTGACCCTGGGTGTGAAAAGGTGGTCAAGGAAGAGTGGAGTAAAGAGGCGATTGGATTTGAGAGCTTTAAGCTTCGGTTTAGATTGGTAACACTAGGGCATCCTTGAATCATTGGAAAAAACTACAGTTTGGTCACTGTCAAGCTAGATTCCAACTGTTGGAGTCCAGAATAACTCTCATTCAAGCTCAACCAGTACCTCCTGATGATTTGGAGGAAGGAAATTCTTTGCAAGTTGAGACTTGAGAGCTTAGATCGAGAGTGGAATTGGTGTGGAAACAAAAGCAAGGGAGCTCTGGCTTAGACATAGGGACGATAATACAAAATTCTTCCACACGTTGACGGTCATTAGGTAGAAGCATAATCATGTATTAGCTATCAAGGACCAGAATGGTAGGTGGATGACTTCAAGGCACACTATTAGGGAATATTTCACTCAAAACTTTCTTGAATTATTTAAAAGCTTTAATCTGAATCCTACTCTGGGGTTTGAGGAGCTTATGACCATGGAATCTTGAGGGTTGAGAATAAGGAACTCTACCATGTGCCAGACCCAAGTGAGATTAAGAAAGTTGTATGGAGTATGCATCCCTTAAAGTCTCCTGGTCTAGACAGAATGTCAGGTACTTTTTTTTTGTAATAATTATTGGGATACGGTGGGTCTCGAAGTGGTGAAGTTTGTTTGTGAATGTTTTTGAACTGGTAAGTTTGTTAATGTTACAAGCCAAACTCTCATTTGCCACATTCCCAAGAGCCTGGATGTAGTGACCTTTGATCGATTCTGGCCCATAAGTCTATACTACTTCTCTTGTAAGATTGTGGTGAAGTTGCCCATTAATTGATTACAATTGATTCTTAATATGCCAGTGCCACATCTTAGTCCACTTTTGTGCCCAAAAGGTTGATTATAGAACACTCTATTATCGCCCAAGAAATTCTCCACTCCATCAACAAGAAAAGAGAGAGAGAGGGTTGGATTGATGTTAAACTTGATATGTAAAAGGAATTCGATTGTATTAGATGTAATTTCTTGCAAAACATCTAAAAGCTAATGGTTTCGCCTCTAAGTTTGCTTTTGTATGAGATTGGTCTTATTTTCTATTCTCCTCAATGGCAGCCCTCTACGTTTAATCTGCCCTGAACGTGGTTTGCAACAAGGAGATCCTATTTTGCAATATTTTTTTTACTTTCATGTGTAGTAAAATGCTATCCAAGCTGTTGATTGATGGTCAAACCTAGGGTGAGTTTAGTGGAATACAACCCTTTCATCAAATTTCACATATTTCTCACTTAAGGTTTGTTGACGACACCATTTTAATTTTGTAAGGCGGATAAGAAAGAGCTTTGGAATGTATTGCAGTGTGTGGAAATTTATGGAGTGTGGTCAGGGCAGCATATTAACAAGGAGAAATTGATATTCTTATTTTCCCGTTACATTTTAGAGTTGCTAAAAGATGAGCTAAGACAAGTTGCTAGGAGGGGGTGATGTTTCTAGGTCAAATAAGTACCTTAGCAGCACATTATTTTTCTCAAGAAATAGGGTAGCCAATTTTGCATTCTTACGTGACAAAGTGTGTTGAAGGCTAGAAGGCTGGAAAGCTAAACCCCTATCTTGGGTGGGTAGGGCAATGCTCATTCACTCCGTTGTTCATAATCAACTTATTTGATATATATATATATATGTTTAAAGTTCCAATTCAAATTTGCAAAGACATGAATAAAGCAATGAGGAAGTTTTGGTGGTCTAATGCTTAAGAAAATAGCATAAACTTGGCTTTTGTGAACTGGAATGCTTTGTGTTAGCCTAAGCTTAGAGGGGGCATGTGTTTTGCCTATTTGAAGACTTCAATCAAGCTTTATTGTTGAAGTTGGCTTGGGTTATTGCTTCCAAAGATAAGGGTTTGTTGGCTTGTGCACTTCATGTGAAGTATTGTGAGTTGAGTATTTTATGGGACTTCGAAGTACACCCATCAAATTCCTTTGTGTGGAAAAGTATCGTTGGCACTACGCAAGTTATTGCAGAGGGTAGCTTTTCTTTAGTAGTTAATGGATCGACTGTTAAAATTTGGCTTTGGTTATGGATTCCGAGCCTTGAGAAAGGCATCCCAAGAGCAGCCTTCAATCCAATGCTTAATGATTCTCTGCTATTTCTACTAGAATTTAAACTGGCCAAAGACTTGTTCATCTTAGATTCTATGATGTGGAATTCGAAACTCATTGACAGCCTTTTCCATCCTTATTTGGCTACAGATATTACGAGCATTGGAATTTTGCTAGATGCACTCGAAGATAGGATAGTGTGAAAGGCATCGAAACATAAAAAATTCTTGGTTAAAAGCGCTTACTTGAAGATTATAGAGGGCCGTCTCAAGGAGGAGAGGCTTATTTGGAAATGTTTATGAGGTGCTAAGCTTTATGACAGGTTAAAAGCATTTGTATGGAGGTGTGTTGTGGACCTCTTGCCTACTTCCTCTAGAATCAGCTTTGTTTTCAATGGAAGGGATTCCTTGTGCTATTTATATGATCATGATGGTGATTCGGTGCTGCACTTGCTTTTGAATGTGAAGTAAAACGACTATATTAGCTTGGTAGTCTTTGGTGTCAAGATTGAGCAAGTCCTACAATCATCTCCTTTGGAGATTCTTGAGTGGTTATTCTCTCCCCCTCAAGCCATGGCAAAGGATGATTTCATGTTTTGGTGGGCTTTTTGTTTCTAGGAGATTTGGAGGGCTAGGAACAAATTAATTTTTAGGCTAATCCTCTAAACTAGTGGGAACTCTTCTTAAGATCCAGCGTCTATTCCAGGACCATAAGCATGCCTAGGCACATGAGGTCGTGGAGCAATCGAGGACTACAGTCGAAGATAGGACTACACTGAGGGTGGTAGACAAATAGTGAGTTGGATGGGGCCAGAATAAAGTTCTTTGATTCCTCTTTTATGGATGGGAAGGCTGGTTTGCTTGTGGTGTTGTGTAAGGCTGATGGGCAACCGGTCAGTTTTGAGGATCAAGTCCCTTGTCATTGGGGTTACTTCAACACACAAGACAGAGCTAAGGGCAACCAAGGTTGTTTTTGATTGGGTTGTTGATCTCCATGGGGACCTCATGGTTGGTGTTGAGGCCTTGTAGTCAGATCCATGTCCTAAGAATTGGCATGTCATGTCTTGTGCCATTTTGGTTAAGAAAAGATTGATTCAGGTTTGCCTTTGGCATGGATTCCTAGGACAAATAATTATTGCGCAGATTGAGTTGCTAAATGGGCCCTTCATTCTAGCTCTACAAGTTTTTTTTTTAATAAATTGTGGTAAATATTACTTTTTCAGAACTCATCATAATAAATTGCATATTTTTAAAACATTTATAGTAAATAACAAATTTATAGTATATATAATTTACATACCCCTTATTTAATGTAGAAATACTTCTTATTTACACAGTACATAAATTTGAGGTGTAAATAATTTATTTACCACCTTGTTTACAGTGTAAATAATTTTTATTTACACAACAAATAAATTAATTACACAATAAATCTAGTATTTACTATAAATATTTTCAAAACCAACTACTTATTCCTAAAGGTTTTAAAAATTTACTATTTCCTTATCCTCCCTTGTTTGTGTGGCTCCCACCATGACCACATTGTAGCATATATTGTGGAATTCCTAATTTCTTGTTTTTTCCTGATTTCTTGTCTTTTAATAATAAAAACTCAAAGCTGTAAATTAGGCACCACAATAAAGGGATTTTGATTATGTAATTCCTCATGCTTAGGCAGTTATTTTTCCTTTTTGTTAGCAGAGTGTTTTTAGGATCATTTTCTTGATTTTAGGAAGAAATGATTTCTTTTTTCCTATAAATATTGTACAAAACTATTCATAAAAATAAGAGAGAATGATTCCTTTCTTCATGGCATCAGAGCCAACTCTTAAAAAATAAGAAAACTCCATGACAAAATATGGTATGGCAATCGAAAATCAAACCACGTCCTCCTCAAAAATAACCTCTAGCCCAGATATTATCTCCACAAGGTCCAATGGTGGATCAGAAGACAATCATTTTCCCATCACAAGCCATGAGTTGAATGGTAACAATTACCTCCAATGGTCATAATCCGTCATGATGTTTGTATGCGGAAAGGGGAAGTATGATTTTCTCACTGATGTAGTTGCTGCTCTAGCAACCACAGATCCAAAATTCAAGCAATGGAAATTAGAAAACAATAAGGTCATGTCTTGGGTGATCAACTCCATGACAAATGAAATTGGAGAAAACTTCCTTCTCTACAGCACTGCCAAAGAAATACGGGATGCAGCAAAGGAAATCTGCTCTAGCAATGAGAACACCTCAGAATTATTCAAAATTGAAACTACCCTCCATGACCTTCGACAAGGTGATTTATCGGTAACTTAATACTTCAACATTCTTGCTCGTTATTGGCAGCAACTGGATGCCTTTGAAGTGTATGAATGGGACTGCACTAAGGATGGCATATGATATAGGGAGATTGTTGAAAGCAAAAGAGTGTTTAAGTTCTCAATAGGTCTCAACAAAAACCTTGATGAGGTCTGAGGAAGGATACTAGGATCAAAACCATTGCCCAACATCCGAGAAGCATTCTTTGAGGTGCGTTGCAAAGAAAGTAGAAAGAAAGTGATGCTAGGATCTTCATTCACTGTTCCAGCCACCGAAAACTCTACACTAGCCGTTCAAGGAGCACAACATTACAGCAACAACAATAAGCAAAAGAAGGGCAGACCATGGTGTGATCACTGTCAGAAACTAGGGTATACTCGAGACACTTGTTGGAAGATACATGGCAAACCAGCGGATTTGAGGCCCTCTAGACAACAATTCAACAAAGAAAGCCGAGGCAATCATGCCTTATATGAAGAAAACATAGAAAACACCACAGCAACCAAATCCAGTCCCTTTAACAAGGAGTAGCTTGAGGTTCTACGAAAGATGATTTCATAGTCACAATAAGCATCGGTTGGTAACGCAATTGGAACTGGGTATTTAGCACACAAAGGTAATACTTTAAGTGCTCTTATTATTAACAAAGAAAAATGAATTCATGGATTATAGACTCACGAGCATCTGATCACATGACTAGAGATGTCAATCTCTTTCATCACTATAGTCCATGTCATAAAAATCTTACTGTACAAATTGCCACGAATCCATCTCCAAGGTTGCTGGTATAGGTTCTGTTAGTGTTTCAAAATATCTCACTCTACATTTAGTTCTACATGTTCTAAAACTAGATTGCAATCTTCTGTCAATTAGCAAGCTCACTCAAGAACATAACTGTGTTACTAAATTTTATTCAAATATGTGTGAATTTTAGGATTTGGATTCGGGGAGGATGATTGGCAATGCTGAGATGTGCTCTGGACTTTATCTTCTCAAAATAGATGGATCTCCTAAAAGACAAACTCACAACGCAGAAAGTGTTAAATCCAAAAATCAGTCTTGTTTGAGTCTTGTTTCCTTGAGTCAATCCAATAAAGATAGTGAAATTTGGTTGTGGCACTATTGATTAGGCCATCTCAATTTCTTGTACCTTCAAAAGTTGTTTCCTTTATTATTCAATAAAAAGGATCCAAAAATGTTTCAATGTGAGGTATGTCAATTTGCTAAACACATTCACAGCTCTTATTTTATCAAACCTTACAAAGCATCTCATCTATTTTCATTGATCCATAGTGACATATGGGGGCCATCTAGAATTAGAAATATTACTGGGACAAGATGGTTCATATCTTTTGTAGATGATCACTCTAGGATTACTTTGATATTTCTTATGAAAGAAAAATCAGAAGCTGGTCAAATTTTCAAAAACTTCAACACCATGATCCAAACACAATTCCAGACAAAAATCCAAGTGTTGAAAATAGATAATGTGAGAGAGTATTTTGATCATATCCTAGGTGATTATCTAACAAATATTATTCACAAAAGCTCTTGTGTTGATACACCTCAACAAAATGGGGTAGCTGAAAGAAAAACCGTCACCTCTTAGATATTGCTCGATCCCTCATGTTCACCACTCATGTTCCTAAACATTTTTGGGGAGAGGCTATGTTAACTGTTGCCTATCTGATAAACAGAATGCCCTCACGAGCCCTAAACTGCCAAACACCCTACTAATTCCTTCTTCAGTCATACCCAACTACTCGAGTGCTGTCCTCCATTCCCTTTAAAATCTTTAGATGTACTGCATTTGTCCACATACATCCTCAACATCATAGTAAACTTGATCCAAAGGCTCTCAAATGTATTTTCATTGGGTATTCTGCAAACCAAAAGGGATACAAATGTTACTCTCCCATTACAAGAAAATTCTACAATTCCATGGATGTCTCCTTTTTCGAACAAGAGCCTTACTACCCCAAAATTGATATTCAGGGGGAGATTTTACACAAGAATACCAAGTTTAGGACATTGATACATCTGGGTCATCTCCATTCATCAATCCTCCATCTGGGCCTAGGTCATCTCCATCCATTAATCCTCTCATATCTTTAACCAATATCTCTCAATCAAATCTGATTATCCCAACTAAAGTCCCATGTCCAGTTGTCAGATTTGCTGTTAGTCTACTAGGGTATCCCTGAGATTAAGGGCTGATTTGTTGATTCCCTGATTTCTAGCTATTACTAAAATCTAGGAGATTTTTTAGGCTATTTGTTAGGCTATTTTTTTATCACTAGTTGAATTGCCGTCTATAAAAGGGGTTGTACCAAATGTGAATGATTAGAGGAATAAAAAAAACCTTTCTCAATTTCTTCATGGTATCCGAGCCAGTCTTGGAGACCTAAAACAATTTACTTATGGTAAAATATGGGATGGCTATAGAAAGAGTTAGCTCCTCTTCCACCACCTCCGATGACACCTCTCATCACGAATCCATGGTTTCCAACTCCAATGGAATGGCAGAGGGAAGTCAAGTCCTTATCATAGGACACAAACTCAATGGGAACAATTATCTCCAATGGTCCCAATCTGTTATGATGTTCATATGTGGCAAAGGGAAGGATGACTACTTATCTGGTGCAGAGGCTCCTCCAAAGGCAGATGACCTAAGGTTCAAAAGCTAGAAATCAGAAAACAATATGGTTATGTCATGGTTAATTAATTCCATGACTAACGAAATAGGAGAGAATTTTCTTCTCTATAAGACAAGAAGAGAAATCTAGGAAGCAGTGAGGGAAACTTATTCAAATAACGAGAATACCACAGAGTTGTTTGAGATAGAAGGCATCCTACATGATCTGCGACAAGGAGACTTGACAGTGACCCAGTATTTCAACACCCTTACACGCTATTGGCAGCAAGTAGATATGCACGAAGAGCTTTCATGGAGTTGCCCTGAAGACGGAACTAGGTATAGGCAAATTGTTGAAAAGAAAAGAATGTACAAATTCCTATTTGGGCTCAACAAAAATCTTGATGAAGTTCGAGGAAGAATTCAGGGGAGGAGACCACACTCAGCCTTCGAGAAGCTTTTTTAGAAGTTCGAAGAGAAGAAAGCAAGAAAAAGGTGATGCTGGGAACATAAATTGTCACCCCTCAAGTGGAAAATTCTGCCCTATCTGTTCATGGACCTCAAAATCATGGCACTGACAATCGGCAAAAGAAGGAACATCCATATTGTGAACACTGCCGCAAGCGGTCACACCAAGGAAACGTGCTGGAAGATTCATGGGAAGCCAACAGATTTAAAATTCTCACGTCCACAAAACCGTGGCAATACTGCACTCAGAGAAGGAAATCAAGTACTAGCCGAGTCCAATCTTTTTAGCAAAGAGCAACTGGAAGTTTTGAAACAATTAATCAAGCAGTCATAGACAGCCGATTCAAGCATGACAATTGGAATAGGATCCTTAGCACAGAAAGGTAATTATAATAGTGCCTTAAGTGTTAAAAGGGATAATGCGAATTCATGGATTGTGGATTTAGGAGCTACCGACCACATGACTGGAGATAAAAAGGCCCTAACAAATTTCATTCTATGTTGTGAAAACATAATGGTCAACATAGTAGATGGATCACTCTCTAAAGTGATTGGAACCAGATCAATACAAATTTCAAAAGACCTAACACTCAACTTTGTCCTTTTAGTGCCTCAATTAAATTGCAATTTACTATCAGTGAGTAAACTCACTCGGGATTTAAATTGTGTCACTAAATTTTCTTCAAACTCTTGTGAATTTTAGGTCTTGGATTCAGGGAAGATGATTGGCAATGCTAAAGAGTGCTCGAAGCTCTATTTACTTAAGGCAAATGACTCTTCTAAAAAGAATGGTCATAATAATGGTTGTTTAGTGTCTGTAAGTCGAAATCCAATTTCTATTTTTCCCAAAAAGGATAATCCCATTATGTTATGGCACTATAGGTTAGGACATCCAAATTTCATGTATATCAAGAGACTCTTTTCATCTCTTTTCATTAATAAAAATCCGAATGATTTTCAATGCGAGATTTGTCAATTTGCAAAGCATGTTCGAAATTCCTATCCTAACCTACCATACAAAAAATCACAGCCCTTCTCTTTGGTCCACAGTGATGTATGGGGGCCGTCTAGGATCAAAAATATCAATGGTTCTCGTTGGTTTAGAACATTTATAGATGATCACACTAGACTTACATGGGTTTTCCTAATGAAAGAAAAATCAGAGGCAGGTCCAATATTTCAAAAATTCAATACCATGTTTCAAACTCAATTCCACACCAAAATACAAATTTTGAAAATGGACAATGCAAAGGAATATTTTGCTTCTATTCTTGGTGAATACCTAATAAGTCAAGGAATAGTTCATCTAAGTTCCTGTGTTGATACACCTCAACAGAACGGTGTAGCCGAAAGAAAAAATAGATATCTCCTTGAAGTAGCCTGATCCCTCATGTTCTCTACACATGTACCTAAACCCTTTTGGGGGGAAGCCATACTCACCGCAACCTACCTCATAAATAGAATGCCCTCGCGAGTCCTAAATTTCTAGACCCCATGTCAAACCCTACTCAAAACATACCCAGCCACACATCTCATATCCTCCATTCCACTCAAAATACTTGGCCGTTCCGCTTTTGTACACATCCATAGTCAACACTAGGGAAAACTTGATCCTAGAGCCATTAAATGTATCTTTTTGGGGTACTCCTCTTTTCAAAAAGGTTACAAATGTTATTCTCCAATTACAAAGAAATTTTATAACTCCATGGATATTACATTTTTTGAACAACAGCCATATTACTCTAAATTTGACATTCAGGGGGAGAGTAGTTTCACACAGGAATATCAACTTTGGGATGTCATTATAGAGACTAGTGATCTAGATATTTCCCACAGTTCATCTTCATCAAAACTAGTCAATACCCAAATTGAAACTGTTTTGAACCACCATAATGAACTCATGATTCCAAACCTTGATTCACCTGCAAAAATTTCCAACCTTGATTCACCTGGAGTACTTGAACCTTTACACATTTCTTCTCCTAACATTTCCTCTTCTCTAAACAATGTTCAGCCAAATGAAATTCCTAGTCTCCCTAGTCTTCATTCCCTAGACACTACTCAATCCAAACACAACAAAGACCTTATCACCTATTCCAGAAGGAAAAAGAACCAAAAGGGGATAGAGCACCAAGTACTTTTTAAGCGGATCCAAGAATTGGAACTGGATTCATGATCAAAAGATCCACAAGGTAATTCTAATCCCGAGTCTTCCAATGATAGTAATCTTCCTATCGCACTAAGAAAGGGTGTTAGAGAATGTACGAAGCATCCAATCTATAACTTTGTGTCATATCAAGGGCTTTCTAATAAGTATAGGGCATTTGTGTCTAGTCTAGATCAAACACAGATTCCTAAATCCATACAAGAAGCTCTCACAATACCAAAATGAAAGGCTGCTGTTGAAGAAGAGATCCGAGCACTACAAAAAAATGGAACATGGAAGATCACTGAGCTACTACCTGGAAAACAGCCTGTTGGATGCAAATGGGTCTTCACAATTAAATACAAAGAAGATGGAAGTGTGGATCGATTCAAGGCTCGGCTTGTTGCAAAAGGTTTCATGCAATCCTATGGAATTGATTATGAAGAAACTTTTGCTCCTGTAGCCAAACTGAATACTGTTCGAGTTCTCCTATCTCTGGCTGCAAATCTAGATTGGTCACTTCATCAGTTAGATGTCAAAAATGCCTTCCTCAATGGAGAGCTAGCAGAAGAAGTTTATATGAGCATCCCTCCTGGATTTGAAATGCAAGCAACAATCAACAAAGTCTATAGACTGAAACAATCCTTATATGGACTCAAACAATCCCCAAGAGCCTGGTTTGATAGATTTACAAGAGTAATCAAGGAGTATGGCTATCTACAATGTTAGACAGATCACACTCTCTTTGTTAAACATTCACTTGAAGGAAAAATTACCATTCTTATTGTTTATGTGGATGATATTATTTTAACAGGAGCTCACATGTAGGAGATAAGCTCACTCAAGAGTCTGCTCGCTAAAGAATTTGAAATCAAAGATTTAGGAAACTTTAGGTACTTCCTTGGAATGGAAATAGCTCGGTCAAAGGCAGGAATCTCAGTCTCTCAACAAAAATATGTTCTGGATATTCTAAAAGAGACAGGAATGATCGAATGCAAGCCTGCTAACACTCCTATGGACTCAACAACCAAATTAGGAACCAAAGAAGATTGTGCACTAGTTGACAAAGGCAGATATCAAAGACTTGTGGCAAAACTTATATATTTATCCCACACAAGACCAGACATTGGTTTCTCGGTTAGTATGGTGAGTCAATTCATGAACAATCCAAATGAAGAACATATGGAGGCAATCTATAGGATCTTGAGGTATTTAAAACTGACACCAAAAAAAGGATTTTTTTTGGGAAATTAATGGACAAAAGTATAAAGATATATAGTGATGTTGATTGGGCAGGATCGATAACAGATCGAAGATCAACTTCTGGCTACTGCACATTTGTATAAACCTAGTCACGTGGCATAGCAAGAAATAGCCTGTTATGTCAAGAAGCAGTGCGGAAGCTGAATTTAGAGCATTGGCACATGGTATATGTGAAGGAATATGGCTGCAAAGACTCCAAAAGGAGTAAACGCCTCTTTAAGCTTCTCGTCTATCGTTAATCTCGAAAGACCTGTGCATTGCAAGAGGACGAGAGTTAGTCATCCTTCCACATAGATATGGATCATATTATATATTGTACCAGCACTAAGTAAGCCAAAAATGAAGAATTATATGAATACATGATTTGCATATAGTTCCGCCTGACCATGAAATATAGGGACTTGGACGCTTCTTATTCTTAACTTTAAGTCAATTAGTACAAAATAACATAATGTTCAAGGCTTCAAGAAAATACAAAATTTCTTCCATTTCTTCTAAACTACTCAACAGGCCCGAGCAACAAAGCACTAATACTAAAGCAAACCAAATGAGCATCACCAAACAAAATCCTCCAAAATAAATAAATTAAAGGTCTGCACTTTGATTATATGTAATCACGAGAAGCTAAAATTGATCTCATATAATCAAAACCAAAAAAAAAAAAAAAACACTATGTCCAATTCCTTTGGAACCAAATACCATAAAATATAAACCAAGCAATATAGGATATACAAAATTTTGAATATATAATGAATGATCTGAGAATAAGCAAAAGCTTTGAGCTTAAACACTGCTTGAAACATAAATAAAAAGAGAATAATCATATAAGTACTGTTGATGCTTACCGTGTTCTGACGTCGTATCAACACCATGTGCGGCGGCGCACGGTGCTCAGCTCTTCCTCGTTCTCCTCTGCCTGGACTGGTCGACCTACAACAAGATGAGAGATGCCTCGGAGGCGAGTTGGTTAGTAAATTAGACAAGGGCTCTCCGATGCTCAAGGCAGGAGGTGCTCGATAGAGGTCAAGAACAAGTTAGTTAGGAAGGAGCTTGCTTGCTTCTAGAATGCAATAAATGCATCCTATTTATAGGTTACCACTTAGACCAAGTGTTAGGCGGGTTTTGCCCATAACCCGAATGTCACATCATGGCGTGTCAGATGGCAAACGACAAGTGTCATGTCCCTCCGCCCGTGGATGAGCTCGCATCTGATGGTGAGTTATTTGTCATTTGTTGGCCAATGGCAGTAAGTAGCAGCCTACTTCAGAATGATGATAGTTCGACCCGAGTTGACATTGAGTCCGATGTGACACTTATGAGAGGTGTGGCCCCAAGGAGCCCTGAGGAGCACATCGGACAATGTATCAAGCGTAATCGGGGTCAGTTATGAGCTTCACGTACCTTTGTCGAGCTGGGTGGCCGACCACCTAGAGTTTAGCTCTTCGGCGGTGGCGCCGAGCTCACCCTCAACAAGTACCACTGATAAAAAGCCTTGGAGATGTGAGAGTGGAGCTGTGACGAATAATGGCACCAAAATGGTGTTGAAGAGAAGGAGACAAACATCCCGAAATGCATGCAAACCTACGAGCCAACACCATTCTTGAAATTTGATCCTTCAATTTGGGGTCAGGGTTTGGTTGCACTGGTGGAATGGCAATCGTAATAGTAAGGGCATCGAGCATGGAATGGAATAAGAATGCTCTCAAAACATAAACTGATTACGAAATTTAATTTGATCACACAATGGAATGGAACAAACTACATTGTGACAAAATTACACTTTTCTAATTAAAATTAATTAATTTACGAATTAAAAATGAATCTAATTATTTGATTATTAAAAAAACCATTATAGAAAATGGGAAGAAAAAAAAGGATGACATATTTTCCATAGCTTTCTTGTCAGAACAACGGCAAACGCACCAGAAAAACCAAAGACCAGTCCAAAAACTATAACACGTTAAATTAAGAATACCAATATAAACAAGTGAAATGTCCCAACGTAATTTTTGCTTCTATTTTCGAAAAATTCTAAACCAAAATTGAGTAATCAAAAGAACACAACCAGTCTTGTAGTCTTGAAAAAATGCAAAACACATGATCTGAGAATAACAGGAAAATAAATTGAAAATCTGAGAATATACACAAAAATATCACAGATATGATAAAAACGGATGAAAAAAATATATCCTTGATAAGTAATGAGAAAGGAGCAAACAATGAAAGAGAGGGTGAAAGTTACAATTTTGATCTGGTGAGAGGAACGACGCCGCGGAGAAGAAGAGCAGACAGGGAAGAGTCCACGGAGGACTGGGAAGAAGCAAAGGGCGGCCGGCTCTACCGAAAACCTTACCCAATCCTCTCTTAAACCCAATTGGAACTCCCGAGTTAGCAAACTAGTAAGGTAATTGCATTTTCTCCACAAAAAAAAAAGGTTTATTTTTCTTTTCTAACCGTGAATGTTGAGTTAATAATAATAATAATAATAATAATAATAATAATAATAATTAATTTTGCAGGTTATGGATGGTATTATATCAAACATGAATTAGGCATATTGTTTGAAAAAAAAGAAAAAGAAAATAATCATAAGGTTTATATTTTCAAGCTAAGTTGTAAATAGTAGTTTGTTGGTTAGGAGTTTATATTTTCAAGCTAGGATTTCATTATAAGTATAAGTGAGCTAAAATGGTTAGTTTGTCAATTTAGAAGTCAGAAACAATTTGGAGAACTTACAAATTTGATATGAATTTATTAAAAATAAGAGATATAGTTGAGAACGTCCAAATGCAAGGTATAAAATATAAATATCCAAAAGAAAGTGATATAGTTTAGGAAAGATTTTAAAAATCACTAATATGGATATGTTTAGCACAACGTACCAACACTGTATTGTTTTTCTAAAAAAATATGATGTTTCCCAATATTTACACATTGTACAATTAAATACAAAATTTAAACTTCATAATATACGTAATGCAGTAACTAATATTAAAAAAAATTTATGTATTAGATTATATTGTATAAATTAATTAAAAATATTCTACTAAAAACGTTTAAAATATTTCAAAATACTAAAGCTTGAGACAGTGATTAATGTAGTGGAAGCATAAGTAACGTAATAGAAGGGTTTGTAATAAATAAGAACCAAAATGATAAAAGCAATAGTTCAGTAGACTTAATGATTCACATAGAATGCTAGGGATACTGCTTTAAAGTCTGTTAATTTACATAAAATACCAGAGATTGGCATTAAAATTTGTTGATTTGCAAAAAATATCGAGAATTGGAAAAGAAAAGAGAATAAATACTCCAAATATAATTTATAAAAAATTCTACCATGTTACATATGATAAAACTAAGATACTTATGGGCTAAATTATTGTAAGTTGTAACAGGAAACTATAAAAAAAATTGAGAAAATAAATAATTCTAACAATTTAAAATAAAAAGACAACCAACTTATATTTTACCCAACAAATTTTCTTGGATCAAATTATTATAAAATAAAACTTTTCTGATTGTAAAGTTTTTAAGAATAAAATTTCACTTTTCTTTCACAATAATTGTCTTCGAGCCAAAAGATATAATTCCCAACTGCCACATATTTCTTTCCTAATATGGACTGCAATAGTGACCGTCATTATAATATGAGACTGGATTGAGATCGGACTTTAGGACTAGGTTGAGGTCTAGAGTCGAGTTTCAAATCAATGACATGAAAACAAGGTCAGGCTTTTAGACTGGGGCTAGGGGTTGAGTTTGGAATCAAGATTTAAGATCAGGACCGAGATCGAGATTCAAGATCTAGATTTGAGTCGGGCCGATTGCGATATATACCCATGCTTAGTTCTTGAGTAATTAGGGTGGATTAAGTAAAAAAGGCCTGAGAGTTCTAGTAGGGGATATTTTTACATAAATTCCCTATTTAGCTCCACTATCCTACATATCGTTTGATCTCTAACCCATCAACTAACCAAAGACCCCTATATTTGAAAAGCATGAATGACTGTTGAAGCATCTGATTTCAAATTATGATAGGGGTAGACCAACATCTTTGGCCCATTCTAAACCGTGTAAGACTGCTTCAGCTTCTGCGTCCCTTGGACTTAACACAGCAGAAAATTTTTTGGACAGAGCTGCCATTACTTGACCTGTAGAATCTCTGATGATGGCTCCAATCCCGATTTGTTGTTGATCATTTGTGAGAGCAGCATCAACATTCATTTTATAATGATTAGCAGCTGGTGGATGCCATACCTTAGTTGAGTTAAACCACATCAGTAAGTGAACAGGCAGCATGAGGATTGCAATGTGCAAGAAAACTGTCAGCCCTACAGATACCAACTTCTGGTGGTTTGGTTTTTTGGTTGTGAAAAAATTTGTTGCGTTGATTCCATATACACTACAAAAGAATGCAAATCATTCTTGTTCCTTAGCAAACTTTTAGAAAAAGAGTATGATGAATGTCCTTAAATTCCACAGAGTAAAAATTCTTGAGATGAACATGAAGTTTGGAAGCCTTATAAGTGTTCTTCGAGGGTTGAGACAAAGCATGACCAACGGATTCCTAAGCCGTTAAGCATAATGAGCATTTTGCCGATGTGATAATATTTCGCATGAACAGACCAACCGCAATAGGTAAAGCATTATGGTATGCTTTACAAATGAAAATTTTGAACTTATGTAGTATATTTAGGGACCCAAAAAAATGCTTCCACCAACTTTGCATGCTAGAAGAAGTTGAAGATGATGCATGTTCCTCCAAGGAATCAGCTAGCCGATAGCCTGATTTTACAGAATAGATTCCGTTATGTGTGTGATACCAAATGAGTCTATCTGGAAGTGAAAAGATGCTCAAAGGAATGAAAGAATTCGGTCAATGTCCTCTTTATAGAAATTTTCTTACAACATTTGAAGCTTCCATCTGCCATTGCTATCAAATAAGACACGAACAAGCGAAGATAAATCTGAAGTGGCTGTTTGTTTTGGAATAAACGTATGACAATTAGGAATCCATGGATCTTTGAAGCATCGAATACTTGAACCATTGCTAATAGCCCCTCTTGTACCTTTGAATGGCGGCACAGGCATAGTGAATCTATCTCTGTATGGCACCTATTACAATAGTGAGAAATAAAAATTTGTGCCTTTTATTTTTATTAAAGTATATGATATTAAATTAAATTTTTAAAATTAATTGGGTCTCTTATTTTCTATAAATATACACTTATTTTATTCATGAAACGCAATTGAATCATTTTGAAGTGAGAAAAAAGTGATAAAAAAGGGAGAAGAAGAAAAACTCTAATTTTGTAGAATAAAGAATTCATCCGTCTCTTTCTCTTAACCAACACCTCTTAAATATCCTCCAATTTATTTATTTATTTTTTATTATTTAATAATAATAACTAACTAATTATTATAATAATATACATATCCCACAATATATGGGATATGCAAATCAACGCCACTTTCTCAAACAAGTGGACTATGGTTGTTTCTCTTTTCCTTTTTTTTTTTTAAATAAATTAAATAAAAAGGGATAACATCCCACATAATGTGGGATATACATGGCAACACCTATATTTGGAAATGAGTTGGAGATAAGATATGGGAAAGAGAAAATCTCTCTCACACGTTGACCATATCCTTTCCCTTTTATTTATTTATTTATCTCCCTTTTTAAACATGTGCCAAAAAATTAAATTACCATAAAGACCTTCTATATGGAATAATTTTATAATGTGGTCCTAACCACATTGTATAATTTAAATTTAAAACTATTTTAAATTTATTTTAAATAATCATATTATTTAAAATATAATTAATCTAATTAATTTTTGT
>CAMOHE010043794.1:0-11213 GCA_946598075.1 Artocarpus hirsutus | reverse complement strand
GACTTATTATTCATAGATATGGAATCCATAGCTCCTCTTTAGGAGTCGGTGATATCCTCTTGTATGTGTTATCCTGTAATTCAAAAACTAGAGCGCTCAACCATTTGGATACATAGGTGTAACTGAATGGCGTACTATTTTTAGATAGTAAGTTTTCCAATTATGAGATAATGGAACGTAAAAGAAAAATAATTAGAAAGGTAAGACAAAATTTATCCTTAAGCTGATTATGGATATCCTATGGGGATATAATACATTATGATATGTTATGAAGACTTAGCTATTTGGGCTTCATAATTTTATATAGTTCGAACGTACAGCTCTAAGCTTTCAGTGGAGTAGCGTTTGAGTTTATAATTATGATTATGTATACCTCAAATATTGGGTTTATAATTATCAGGTGCTTGAACTATATAGGTCCATCAGGTCCTCTTTGCTAGCTCATAATAAATCCTGTAACGATACAGCATGTTTTTCCAATGACTTGGTGACTTATGTCACGTTATCAGATTGGTTGAAATTCAGTAGGATCTGATAATTCATGTCTGTTTATCGATTAAATTAATTTTGTGAAAAATTAATTCAAGATAAACTTGTTAAATCATTGAGATCGGATAATTTATGTCTATTTATCAGATGAATTAATTTCAAGTAAATTAATGCAAGATAAACTTGTTGAATTATCAGGAATATTTATTTGCCTAAAGATTATCTTGACATGACTGTTTTAATCAAATAATTTCTCCATTGGGATATTTGAATTAAAACTAAGGCTCTATCCTAAGAACCTCAGGTGGGAAATAAAAGATTCACATGAATCATTTATCCTAAGTTTGGCAGGTCGATCTTCAGGTTCGGCCTACTGATGGAGTAAGTTTGGTAGGCCGATCTGCCAGTTTGGCTTGCCGACCAAATGATTTATGATCACACATTTTTAGACGCGATTTTATTAGATATTGATCCTGATTTGAATATTTGAGGCCTTATCAGATAAAGAGAAACTCCTAGACCCAACCTCTATAAATAGGGAGGGAAACTCATAAGTTATTTAGATCAGCTAGGAATTAAGAGTGAGCACTCTAGTTTGTGCGTCTCCGCTACTCCCTGAGAGATATTGTTCACAAATCATGAACTTTAGTTCTAGGTTTCCTCAATTGGCTAGAAGGAGAGTCATCGGGGAAAAGCTGTACGACGTGCGCCTACACGCACTCCGATTGTGGATAGAGAATAGCAAAGAAGACTAGTTGATTGAGGCTCTTTTAGAACGTCTTTCTCTTCGCAGATTGCGGGAGCTTTTCAGCAAACAAGGTTAGAATGATCTTATTAATTCATGCATATAATATGTCAAATTTGTGTATTGGAAAATACTACTTTTCCAACAATCTCTTGTCTAGAGAGCTAGGCTGTAACTCCCAAAGAGGGAGGGCCATCTCAAAATCTGGACTGGGGTGTTGGTCACACGCCAACTAACGATGTCCAAAAGGGTCGAGAAGTGGGTCTTCCCTACTCGGCCAACAAAAATGAGATTTTGAGAAGCATTGAACTTGGAAGAATGAAATAAAAATTTCATCAAAAGTTCCAAGAAACATTGAACTTGGAAGTAGGAAATAAAAATTTCATCAAAAAATCCAAGAAGAATTGAACTTGGAGAAAATAAAATGAAAATTTCATTAAAAAATAAAAATTTCATTGTCTTTAGTGGGTACATATAACCAGGCACCTCCCAAACCCAGAAAGAAAAGGAAAAGTTACAAATAAGTACAAAATATTCAACCTTGGGCCTCGTTCTCTGGCGTCGCCATCCTCACCGTTGTCGTTCTTAGGGTCGAGGTCCATCACGATGTCTTGTCTGAACTATTCCTCACCCTCGCCTACCTCAGGCTCGAAAAGCAGAGACTAGTCCATAGCAGCAGGCTCAAGATGTTTCTCTAAAAGGTGCTCCTGTAAGTCCTTCATCTCAAGGTAATAGTTGATCGCATACTCCACAAATGCCTTGAAGTCCTTTACCACCTAGGCCAGCCTGCTGGGCAACTCCTTCCTCAAAAAGTGCTCGTGCTCGTCCCAAGTGGCTTGAAGAGCAGCCCTAGCCTGGTCTGCCTTGGCCCGTGCTTTGTTGGCCTCTTCTTAAGCCTTCCTAGCCTCATCCTTGGCTCGAGCAATGTCAATTCCAATGCCTTCCCCACTTGGTCTTTCTCCTTGTTGGCCTTCTTGGCCTTCCTCTGCTCGAGGCAGAGGGTGCGCTCGGCTATGAAGTCGGCCATTTTCATATAGAAGCAGGCCTACAAGAATCAAAAGATAAAAAAAACACAAGTAATGAGAAGTTTGGGACATCTAGTGGCACATACCTTGACAGAAAGTTGGAAGGCTAAACGGAAGCAATCTAAGAATGTCTACTCCCAGACCGCCTTGAAGAATTCCTCCCCGAGCATGGCTTCCCCGATGGTCTTAACAATCATGCAGCGGGTGACATGGTGCCTTTTTGGTGGCTCAGTTGGTGGTGGTGGGACGACGGTGACGACAGTAGGTGGATGATCTTGGCTTGACGAGCCTCTTAATCTCATCTATGGCGATAGGGCGATCGGCTGCTTGGCAGCAAATGGGCACTCAAGTCCCTAGGTCCTCTTCCTCTTCGACCTGATGACCTCCTTCCCTTTAGATCGGTGGAGGTTTTCCATCAACCTCTACCTCTCCTACCTTGACAATTTCCATGAAGACATATCTACAAAGGAAAAGCACCAAGTCAAGACAAGCTCGGCAAAAAAGATGGAAGAAGAAAAGAAGCTTAAGGCGTACCCCCGATCTAGAGCTAGCCTGACAAGCAAAAAAGCCTAATCACATCCTCGAAGTCTTCATCAACGATAGGCAGCCCCAACCCGAAGGAACCACTCGAAGAGTCCTTAGAACTGGACGATGATGGCTCCCGAATTGGTTGGTACTCGGCCACGAGATGTCTAAGGCACTGTGACTTGCAATTGTCACCTACTCAGTTGCCCGAGTAGGTGGGATGGTTCGGCGAGGGTTTGTTGAGCTAGACCCCTAAACCAGCCATAGTACGTGAGGTTGGTCTTCTAAAGCAGGAAGGATTGCTACTGAGTTGACTCAAGCTTCGAATACAACTCCTCTATTGCCATGATGACCTTGCTCGGTGCCCACGGTCTCTTCAACCAGATGTGCCCCTGTTCAAACCTCCTTGGGACTTGCTGGTCCTTTGGTGCCACTTCATCAGCCCAAGACAAGTACTTGCCCCCAATGAAGAACTACTCAAACTTCCAAAGCTTGTTCGAGTCGGGGTTTCTAAGGATGAAATCCTTCTTGAAGTCGGTGATATAATACTAGCCTGACAACCAAGGAAGCCTCTTCAATTTGTACACCTACTTGAAAGCCTCCCATGGCATCTCAATCACGTGGTAATATCTTCAAAGGATATACATCTCGATTAAGGAGCGGTAGTAGTTTAGGATCAACTAGGCAATGCACACATTTAAGTCGTTCATCGCCCGCAGGAGGAATGGATGAAAGGGTAGGTGAACTCCAGCTCGAAAAAACTTTGCGTATAGTGTGATATGACCTTTCAACAGGTTCAGCGGTGAGTCTCCCTCACTGAGTAGGACAAAATCAATGTTGTTGGGAATCCGATCCTCTTGACATAGGGCCTCAAGTCGGCCCGGTGTTAGAGCAGATGTATATCCTGCAGCAAAAACTTGGTGAGGATGGGAACTCCTATAGGCGATCATCCCCTGGACCCTGGTCATGATAGGCCTGTCCTCAATCTCCTTATCCTCGACCTCTATGCCTTCCGCTTTTGTGTCCTAGGCTAGTCAGTCTTTCTCAACTGAGGTGTCAACGGTCACTTGGCTCGTGACAAGAGCAGGAGCCCTAACTCCCTAGCCCAAAGTGCTCGACACATAAGAGGCTGCTACCAAACCGATGTGTTCTCGGGCCATAACTCAGGACGTGCCTACAATGGCTGCCCTGATATATAGGTCCTCGCCCTTGCATGGCCTGACCAGATGCCTCTCGTCAATCATATCTAGAAACTCATGCTCTGTACTGTCTTAGAGCTAAGGCTAAGTATCTTGGCCAGCTGAGCCTGCTGTCCTAACTGGGCGAAACATTTTCAATATCGACCTCCTCAATCATCAACTGGTCGGTCTCAGTGCTACTATCCGACCAAGAAATGGCTATGTCATTTTAGGAATCGCTAACGGTACTTATTTTTAAATATTCACTTCGAGAAAATTACCTGCTTGGTTTATGGGTGCTCAAGACAAAGTCTTAAGTTCTCGAGTCGCAATCGACTATTTGGCAACAAAACTCAAAAAATCCAAAGTCTAGACATGCTTACACCCTGGCTTAACAGGGGATTAGGTTTTTTTTATAGTCGAAACTTAGGCACGAAACTCGAACACAAAAATCGAAGAGACATGATGATTACACTTGTCAGAGAAACACCCAATCACGTGTTGACACATATGCTACCAAGCTTGACTGCATGGCACTTCAACTCCCATTACCTCGAGATGCCGCCTTAAGGCGAACATGAGCTGACCACACCCTCTCGACATAGTCCACCTGGCTGAGCACCGGCTAGGTGCATTGGGGGGCTACTGTTGGGAGTGTGTTCAATGCCGTCCTTGAGGAACACCTCCTCGGTGGCTTGCCAACTGTACTCGACAGAAGTAATCAGGAAGAAAATCTTTGACCTCTCGACCTTGGCTCTCCTTCCTGAGGTGCTCTACAGGCCCACGCTGGCCACAACGCAAGCCTTCGCATCCTCAGGAAAGAGGCGTGCTTAGGTTGGATTGCCAAAGCATGCAGGCAGACAACCACTCACCACAAAAAGCCAATATGTGGCTTCATTCCCGCCATCAAATGGATGTCGATCCATCGACAAAGGCCATAACACATGTCGCCTGCCCCTTGACAAGGGTCATGGTGAAACCCACTTAACACCCGATTCAAGTGATAGCCTATAAATAGAGCACATTTATTGCAGCTCGAGGCCAACGTGCTCCTTCCTAACTAGCTAGCTCCTGTACTCTATTGAGCAGTACCTACCTTAAGCATTGGAGAGCCCTTGTTTGGTACCACATCGGTGTCCCCCCTTCTTACCTCCGAAGTGTCCCTCCTCTTGTTGCTTATTAGTGGGTGGCGACGAATCAACAAGGTTTGTTGGATATATTTGATGAGTAAAAAAATCTAAAAACAAAATTACTCCAAGATTTTTATAGTATAGTTGAAAATTAATTTCACAAAAAGATAAGCACATTTCAAATTAAAAAAGATACTTAATACTATAACAAATATTGGGGTGATTTTTTGAAAGAAAAAGGTACTCAACATCAATCCATTTATTGCAATACTCTACAACAAAAAGACATTGTTGAAATAAAAAATCACCATTCACTTGAAGTCGGTTAGCCCATAATGTTTTCTATGCTTGTTTCAAAATATTTATGGGGACGCTACTTTGATTTGTTGGGTTAAACCCGAAATAACACATACATGAATAGGGTTTTAATTTTTTCTTAAACTTCAGGATCCTTATCATGATACTATATACAATAATAGAATAAAACACAAACTTATGGGTTTGACAGTAGCCCTGGATGATCAAGCATTCTAAAACCTTCAGATCTTCCTTGCTGTTATCCTCTCTTTGGATCTACTAGTGTGTGGACACAAGTAAAATCTCAAGGATTATCTCCTTCCAATATTTCTTACTAGAGGTTCCTTAAACTCTAAAGGAGAGAGCTAAAGAACACCAGATGGAGACCAGAGAAAAGCCTAATGAAGATAAAAATTCCTAAGTCTATTTATAGATACACAAAGGCTTGGTAGTTGAGGAAAATTTTCACTAGGATTCTTTGCAGATCATGCCAACTCCTAATGATGGTAGGCATGATATGTTTCCTCCAATGGCGGAGTGACACATGTCATAACTACCTCTAGTTGTGTGATCCTATATCCATTTAGTATTTGTCTGAAATCTAAATTTAGTTCAAATTGAGATATTATTTATTTTAACTTATAAATTGAATATCTTCCATATTTTATTAATTATTTATATTATCTAATAAAATAAATAATTATCTACAAAATCTATTTCAACTTTTGATAAAGATATTTATCCGCACCAAGATAACAAATAGATTACATAAACATTATGTGATACATTTGAATCCTTAAATCATGAAATTGGCGCCACATAGACTCCTAGAGTTCATGTGTATGGCATCACACATAGTCCAGTGGACTGTTATATAAAAATTACCATTTTTCCCTACAGACAAAAATAATCCAAGAATATGTTTATTGATCCATATGAAATAATATTATGGAGCCAGTAAAAAGACCCAATGAATACATATAATTTAAGCTCTAATAATTATCTATAATTTAATTCACAATTAAATTAATAACAATTACCAACCCTGATTTACACCATTATCGAAAACTAAGGTTGCACTCTTAAATCATGCCTGAATCATATGGAACGTTTGAACATAAATTGTCGTCAATAAGGTCGTCCATTCCTATAATCATTTAACATGTGATAATATCTTTTAGAATAATATTTATAATTAGATATAGGTTTATAGATTTTCATTCAACCTCTCTAATTACATTTTTATTCATGTATTCCATTAATGCTCTAATGGGTTGCCTATTATGAACAAATCATAAATAAAGAGTTGGGTAATATTTGAAATCCCATATCAAATAGCAAGTATTTTTCACCCGAGTTTCTTAATTAACACTCGTAAGAATATTATCTTGTCATTCTATCCAGTAGGAGATGTGGATTCCATATCTGTGAATAGTATTCCTAGCTATCTATAATATTATGTGTCCAATATACTAAGTTTTTGACCGTGTATTTATAGATCTAACCCATTGGCAATAAAAAAAAAATCATACATAGATGTGAGTCCATTAACCACCTCAAAATTAAGATATGATTCATAAAATGATCAAAGTGATAGAATTCTAATTTTTCATTATAGAATTATGCAAGAAATTAAATTCTATTTAGTTTAGTTTTAATGTGCTCTAAACATACTGATGTATCGATAGGAGAATAAAAAGAATTTATTTTATTAATTAGCCATATTTTACATCTTATAAGGACCATATAGAATTTACACTATGCTATATAAGCAGAAATTCCAACATTATTGCATGCTATCATATTAACAAAAATTCCTACTCATGTTTTGAAATGACACCTTTGTAGTGCCTTAAAATATTTTCTTCAAAATGTAACTTTTAAACATGCATTTATTAGCTATAGGGTCAAAGTTTAGATTGAAGGTGACCAAGTATATAAACAAACGCAGAGCAGCAAACACATTTGTTTGCATGGCATTGTATTAACAAAATTCCTACTCATGCTTTAAAATGACACATTTATAACGCCTTAAAAATATTTTCTTCAAATTATAACTTTCGAACTGCATTTGAAAGTGCTTGGCTACACTGTGTTTGTTTATATGCTTGGTCACCTTCGATCTGAACTTGACCCTATAGCTTAGAAATGTGTGTTTATAGGCTATGTCCCTAATAAAAAAGGCGTACAAAAGGAAACAAATCACATAAGCATAAGTATGGATGTTGCCATTTTAGAAAATCGATTTTACTTTAAGTAAACCTATCTTTAGGGAAGAAAGAAAGTAATGAAGACCAATTTTTGCAAATATCTATGCCTATGCCTATATGTTTTTCCGGAATTCAGCATTATCACTCTATCTAAATCTCAAGAAACAAAAATTTCAAAGAAACGAAATTAAGGAGATATCATTCTACCTTTGCAAAGCATAAGTGAACCACAAACATGATGAGAAATATTACAAAATAAATCTCGACATTATTTGGAGCTTAGTTTTTATGTTGGAAAGAGGTATCATCACAATAGTAAATCAACCTAAAATCCAAAACAAGATTAATCACTGCCTCTAAGAACTGCTAACTGCCATGTAACGCCCCAAAATTTACTAAGTGGTATTAGTGTGTACAATGGTGGATTAGTATGCCATGATGTATTTTTAAACTTAATTTGACTATTTTATGAAATTTCTAAATTAATTTATTTCTAATTATTTCATTTTAATCATTTTCAATTGCTTGTGAGTATTTTATTTGTATTTGTTATTTTGAATTTTAGAACAAAATAATTTGTCAAATACCAAACACGTCTCGTTTGAAATCTGTGTGTTGCACACGGTTTTCTCGTAGAAAACCACCTCCCCTCCTCTTTATTTATTTCTCTCTCCCTCACTCTTTCCCTCTCACTCCCTCTCTCTCTCTTTCTTCCTTTCACACTCTCTCTCTGTGTCTTTCTCACTCAATTTTTTTATTTAAAAAACAAGCCCAAGCTTTGACTCTTAGTGGATTGGGAGCTTAGGAACTCATTTAAGCAACTATAAATGCAAATCGAGGGTAGTTTGCTTATTTTTCAAATTTTAAAGTTTATTTTCAAAATTTTCAATTTTCCTTGCATTTTGAGATTCGAGTTTATTTAAGCTTAGAAAACCTTTCTATTTAAGTTAAAGGAACCTAGATTATCTAGAATCTAAGCTTAGTTTGATTAAAAATAGATTTAAATCAAGATTTTCTATTTTTCTCTATTTTTCCTATTTTTGGATTTCCTTGAATTTTTTCTATGCAAATCTTTTTTAAACTAGTTTAAAGGTGTTCTATTATGTTCTTCTATCATCTATGAGTGTTTTTCATGCCTGGGAATTAAGAAAAACAAGTGAAAATGAGGATGTGGGCTTGGGGAGGCCAAAACCCATGCTTGAAAAATTCTAAAATTTTCCCAGTTTGGCAGGCAAAACTTCATGTTTGGTAGGTCGGATTCATGAATCCGGCAGGCCGAACTTAGAAACAGTTCAACATGTCGGTCCTGATTTGCTGGTAAACCAAATTGCACAGTCCGGTAGGCCAATTAGGGGAACCTACAGGCCGACCGGGCTTCATAAAAATTTGTCTTTTTTCATCCGTTTTTACTGTTTTGAACCCCGATTGAGATTTTAATCTTGTAATATGATTTTATAAACACAAATGGCACGCTAGGACACCATTAGATGGCTTAGCAACATAGGATGTCTTAAGCTAGATACTGATAAACCTAATTTATGTTTAAGGTTTTTCGTGGTTCTGTATAGCTAACATATAGCGGAGTAGGACTGCGGTGCTGAGTCGTGATATCGAATATTGAGGTAGGACTTCTATCTCTTTCCTTAGTAGCCAAGTTTTTAAATGATTTTTGGCCTCAAAATGATTTCCATCAAAATATTTTCAATAAATGATTGAAAGGAGTTTTTTATGAGTTATTTTCATAAACAGTAGAATGAGGTGATTTTCATATTGAACTGCCTAATAAATGTAAATGAATATACTTGGTAAAAAGAGTTTTTAATAACTATAGAAATGTATAGATAGGCATGATGCCATACTCAGAGATCAGGTCATGTAGAGTACAACCTTGGGGGTAGTTCCCGAAACCTAGCTAGGCCACTACGGCGGTAATACTTATGGTTTGCCCAAAAAAAAAAAGATAATAACATTCTTTGTGGTCGAATAATAAATGTTTTTTTGGTAAGATTGATTTTATTGGATTTATTTATCCATTTATTTATTTAATTATATTTTCTAAATATTTTCTTGAATAGTGAATTCTATATTCAAATTAAATGTTTTTATAATCTAGTCATAGTAAGCCTCTCGCTCACTTTTTATTTGCTTTCAAACCTTTCCCGTCTAGGTGGCATCTAGCTTAGGATCGACGGAGAGTCCACTGACCAGACTCATGAGCAGTAGAAGACCCTGAGTATGATATTTGTATTAATTAATCAAGGCATGTGTCATTTTGACTTCTTTTTCTATATTGGACTGTGGTTGCAATTTAATTATTGTCGATGCTATGTGTGTGCACAAGTTGTAGACCTGATGAGACCCAACGTGCATTTTCTCTTTCATTATTATTTTATTTCATTTTGTTTTATCTTATTTGTTTAATTATTATAAATGATTGCTTAAAAAGGTTTTAAATTGTCACATTTTTCATAATTAACTAAATTCTTTAACTTGTGTTTTAATTAAAATTTTATTTAATAAACCTAATTAACCAGCCACGTCACGTCACATATTCCAAGGCATGACAGAATGGTATCAATGCCCTAGGTTATGAACCTTGGAAATTGTGCACACATAGGTATGATAATGAAATACCAATGATAGTCTAATTTTGTTTTTAAAAGTGAAAGAATGGCACCAAGACGTCGTTCATTTACTGCTGATGTGAACCCAGGAAATGAGGAAGGTATGATAGGGGTAATGCTTGTTGCTTTTTAGTAGATGGCAGCCAGGGTAAGACCAGAGGATCCTAAGGCTAGTCGTCAACACGCGTACTTTAAGGAGTTTTGATATGCATCTATTCCAACCTTCGATGGAAATGGGGACCCATACCCAGCACAAGGACACCAGCCGTAGAACTTCCAGCGCAATGCACCTTAGCACCGAGCGTCGAGTATAATTAGCGCATAGTCACCCTCACCGCAACAATATCAACCGACTAATCCAGGACCAAGCCATATTGGTAGGGGAAAAGGGAAAGCTCCAATTCAGGTTCACACCATGACATAGGGAGTTCGGATGCCCAGACTAACAACGCGATTGTTGATGGTATGATTCTAGTTTCTTAGTCCTCAGCCCATGTTTTATTTAATACTGGTGCCACTCATTCACTCATTTCAAGCCTTTTCGTCATGCCTTGGGGTTAAAGATAAAAGAGTTTGATGAACCCTTAGTTATTGCTTCAGCCTTGGGGTGGGTGCGTGTGAATTATATATGTAAATCATGTAAAATAAAGATTGGGGGTGAGACTTTGAAGAGTGATTTGATTGTAATCCCCATGAGTTCATATGATGTAATCCTAAGAATGAACTAGTTAACCAGATATAATGCAGTTGTAGACTATCAACTTAGGAGAGTGATCCTAGTGTCTGATAGGGGAACGACGATCACTTACCAAGATGGCAATGATCGAATAATGAGTAAGCGTCTCATGAAGATGTGTCACAGAGGACAGAAGAGCCTAGCTTGTTATGCTTTTCTCATGAACCTAGAAGGAGAGCCTAGTGCATCGAGAAGAAGTACAACAATTCCAATAGTTGATGAGATTGAAGATGTTTTCCCTGATGAGTTACTAG
>CAMOHE010043793.1:0-36229 GCA_946598075.1 Artocarpus hirsutus | reverse complement strand
TTATTTTGGAGCTCAGCGACAACAACGACCTAGCATCAGCTTTTCCGTTGCCTGAAAAACTCGACTAGACCAAAAAGGTTCAATTTCACCACCACAAATTCTGTTGTAACTTGTATATTTGCTCTCGTTTTCGCAGAAATCGACCCAAGAACCAAAGGACCTGAAACTTGAAAAAGCTGAAACGAGGAAGGGGAGGGAGAGAGAGACTCACCTTCAACGTTAGACCCAATTGGTATTACGAACCTACAATATCGGGTTCACGGGTTTCCTTTCTTGCTTTTCCCTATTTAATTTCAAATTTTAGACCTAATAACTCTTATAATAATGAAATAAAGTAATAAAGTAAAAAATTAGAGGTTGAAGTAAGATATTTATAAACAAAGTAATAGATTTAAGATCAAAATAAGATTTTTTAAAAGTTAAGAACTAAATTAGGGCTAAGGATGAACCTTAAGGACTAGGTAGCGTATTATTTGGTGTTTTTACGAAAATTAAATAAAATTTAGTTAGATATTATTTTTTAATAGTTAAGTTTAGTGCGGAAAAAAAAAAGTTTAATAGAGCACTTTTCAAAAAAAAAAGATTTTAATGGAAAAACTTAGATTGTAAAGTGATTGTAGGCATGACCTAACGGTAAAATCACACCCAATTTACTTAAAAATAAAGAGTTCAAATCTCCTAACTTCAGGTTTAAAAAAAGATAGGAAATTATTTATAGAATACATATGAAAAAATATTTGAGAGAATTGTATAAAAAAACAATATTTCGACAGGAAGATATCTAAGAAGAAATTATTCTAGGAGAGCAATTAGGAAAAACTTTTGTAAGAGCCATAGTTGAGGTAAAAATTTTGTAAAAAAAAAAGATTTAGGTATATTTGAAAGTAATTATTTTAATAAGAGTAGATTAAAGACAAAAAAGTTGCCTAAAAATAAAGAAACAAAAATGAAACCTGGAGATAGGGCTCACAATTTCGGATACGATACGATGATACGATACAAAAACGATTCAAGGTAAACAGGTTTAACCGCACATTTATTAATTGGCCCATAAATAGGTTGGCATAAGAAACATGAAAATAAACAAACTGGATTCATGACACCTCCTTTAACACGCATTAACATGTTTAATAAAGAGTTGTAAATACGTCGACACAACTAGAATCAACCCATTTATGGCACATATAAACTAAAAATAGAAAATATTGCAGGTGTTGTTAAACATGTCGTACCTAGTACTATTAATATGTTTTGTTAGTTATTGAGATTTGGTGATTTTATGTTTGCGTCATTACTAGAGCTGTTAATTTGGGATGGGCCAAATGGGTCGCCTTGTAGCCTATCCCTTTTGGTCCGAGCCTAACTTGGTCTGGCCCAATCATCAAGCTAGGCTTGTCTAAAGATTTAGACTCAAACTATAAACCGGTCGGGCTAGGCCGATTAGATAATTTTTTTAATTCTTTTATAAAAATTCGAGCGGCCTGGGCCTAGCTTAGCCTAGTGAAACCCTAGGCCCATGCATGCTTTGGGTGGGCTGGACCTCCCTTTTCATTAATCAAGTTGGGCCCGACTAGGCTAACCAAATTGGTAGCTCTAGTCATTACATGTATTGCTTTCTTAACTTAGTTCAATTTATATGGAGTAGCTGATTTATATATATATATATATATATATATATATTGAATTCCAAATAACAATTTAAATTTGTTAGTTACCTGAACTATAATTGTGTCATATATAGTTTTTATCGTGTTAGCCTATTACGGCCTTTTTGATAAACATGTTAAGCATATCGTTTTGTGTTACACATGATATATGTGTTTTGTGTTCATGTTTAAATTCCCAACATGTTCATTAATCGTATCATGCTTGTGTTCATACTAATTTTTTCATGTTATAATCATGTTTGCCAAAGGCGTTCGGTGTGGTGCCAGCCAAAGTCATTCTAACACCTCGAAGGTTAAGGGGGCATCGATGTGGTGCTAGCCAAAGACGTTCTAACGCTAAAGTCAGGTGCTTGTTCGACCAAGATAAAGGCAAAGGTGGGTGTGAAAGAGTAGACTCATGTTGAGGGTGCAGTAAATGCTCCGATTTATAACTTTCCACATGGATTAGTTGTGAGATGGTTCTTCCTATAACCCAGGTGCACCATAGGACGGTGTCAAAGTGGTAGGCGACAAGTGTCATAACTCCTCCATGAACAGGATTCCTTATCCAAATTTTACAAGGATGCCACGTGGTGACTCGGCAACTGGCCCACCCCTCTTATAGGGCCTTCTATTTCAGATATCCCAAGCATTAGATAGGGCACCCATGTCGAGCCAAGGTAGCCATGATCGGGCAGGTTCGAAGGAGACACCAGGGCATTTGCCCGTCAACTGGAGGTTCATTCGATTCCACAGAAAAGGCTATGTCAAGCATGGTGGTCGACGAGCTCATGAAGCAATCCTCGAGAAATCCATCCAAGCAGACCCCCAATAGTAGTCCCCCTAGTGCACCTAGTCAATGCTCGGCCAGGTTGCACTATTTTGGATCAGGGTGGTTAGACCATTGACAACTTTCTTGAGTGTCTCTTCGGGACCTATGGGATCCCAAGGGTTACTTTGCTCAAGAACTTTTGATGGTCAGGATTCTTAGGCATCACCTCCAGCTAACACGTGTGAATTCATTTTTGTCATTTCCTTGACGAGCATAATCAATGCAGCCTTTCATAATCCACATTCTCCTTCGCCTATACATAGGGGCCCTACCCTGCTTATTTCACTTGCAAAACCTAAGCACTTATGCGTAACTACCGAGAAGGATCTACTTTGTGAGCTTACAAATCATCATCCTAGAACCTTTTTAACTTTCAACTCGAGAAGGTAATTTCCAAAGACACAATAAGCAATATAAGCAATTCTCAAAACTAGTCTATTGATATCAATAGTTTGAGCGAGAGTACTCAGTCTAACCAACTAACTACCAAAAAAGAAAGGGAGGTTCAAAGTAGAATTATGCTTCCTGTCGAGGCATTCGTGAGAGGTCCTCGACCGGTGGCTCCAATCTATTTTGTCCCTACAAACAGCACCACTTGACTAGCCTAGATTCTTAGTTTAGGGCATAAGACTACCCCCGAACAAGAGTTTTTAGATCTCTTGGATAGAACCACCCTTATCGCCCTTGTCGAGGAGAAGATCCATACATTAGGGCGGCTGCCCAAGCAACTCTCGAGTGACCAAGCAGGAGCAAGCCAGGCTAGTGGCTGACCATTATAAACCAGGTTTGTTCGGTCGTGGCAATACCAAGGAGGTCGAGGTTGGCAAGGAAGTGGTCAAGGAAAGGGCTAGTGCTGTCGAGGAGAGATCCTAAACTGAAGAGGTTACTAGACCTAAAAAGAACACCGAAGCATCTCCATTTATCAAGACTAGAGTCAGCAAAAGTATTAACTATTAAGTACGTTGACTTGGGCACACTTCTACCCTGGCCCAACTTAATGCACTTCGTCAGGATTATGACATTCCTAACTACGTAACTTTGATCATGCCCGTCCTTCGGGACTCTTTGAACAATCCATTCTTGAGCCTAGCACTAAACGAATTGAATGTGTATGCCACTTAACTAAATCTGAACTGCTATCGCTCATTAATTGGCATGTATATTTTGTGGATGTACACTTATGCCTTTGGGATGTCATGGGAAGCTTTTAAGCAAATGTTCAAGATAAAGAAGCTCCATCGCCAAGTCTGATAGTATTATTTTGCTAGGGTTCCACGAGGAGTTTATCCTAGGCAACCCTAACTCAAACAAGCTTTGGAAGTATGAGTAGTTTTACAACAGGGGGAGCTAGTTGTCCTGACCCAGAGAGAAGGTTTTTCCTAACCAGTACGTCTGACTAGATTTAGGCACAATCACATATGGACGAAAAGGCCATGACCGGAGGACTTGATCAGGTAGGCCATCAAAACCTCACGAAAAAGCTGACACTATCCGACAATAGACATTTTTACTAAGCAAAAGCAACTTGGCAAATTACGGCTAGTTTAGGGGTCCTAGCTCATCCAATCCCTAGCATGATGACATTTTTCTTGCTCGACCATATGAGCAAGTGACTATAGCATGGTGGGGAGCCGATACTATCCTAGGGCCGAGTACCTCTTGACTCGGGCAGCTGGCAAAGGTGCCATCAATGTCTAAATTAGGGGACTCTTCGAGGAGCACCCTGATCTAGGGTCGTCGACACAGATGAGGATCTTGGGGACATGATCAGGCATCTCTTCTCGTAAAAGCCGCTCCAAATCAAAGGTTTGATCTAAGGACTTGTCCTTGTTATTTACATCCAAATTTTAACTTCTAACTTTGTTTTTATTTATGTTGTAGAAATGTTGTCCAGCTAGATGTCTAGGGAAAAAAGAATCTAGAGAATGAACGAGCTCCGAAACAAGGGCAAAAGCAAAGCCAAGGCAGAAAAAAAGAGTAAGAGATTTGAGATGACTGCTCCTATCATTCCCTTAAGTTCTTGATAACTTATGGAGGTTTCAAGGCACAAGGGCTCTTCTAGCTAGGAACATCCCCTACCGCCTCTTTCACCCTCTACCTGACAAGACAACCTACCAAGGACGACCAAGTACCCCTTTTGCCAATCCGTCCTCAAGATCAATGGGGACTATACTTCTGAAGAAGTATTCTCCAGCGAGATCCTACATAAACTTTACCAGGAGAACTTTGAGGCCCCCTTTCAACACTTGGTTTAGGTAGATGTCACCTCGATAAAAGAGATTTCTTCTTCATTTCCTCTTTCCAAGTTTCACTAACCTCGGACCTTGTAGGCCTGCGCTGAATTAAAGATTGTCGATCTCAAGGTTGAGCAGTAGGTTAAGATTCAAAAGGATAGGGCCCTTAAAGTTAGGTAGCTAAAGAAGGCCGTTGAGGACAATTTAGCAAAAGAAGAGATAACCTAGGTAAAGGGTGAACTCAAAGCTACTAGGGCCGACACTACTTAGGCTTAAGGGAAATCGAGAATGCCCACCTTGAAGTTGAAAGGGCTCGAGAGGAAGCCCGAACTGTCAAGGCTAAACTTAAGCGATACCTTAGGGATGCATTACTGCAGTTGCTGCCAAAAACGCATCCCAAGCGGTGGAGAGCTTCAAGAGCATAAAGGAGTACTCTGATAATTACTTTCTCGAGATGAAAGACTTACGCGAGGATATCATAGTCAACCACCCCAAGGCAGTCCATTTTGACTGATCTTTTATCAATGACTCTAGGGATGAACAGAAAGGTGGTGAGGAAGAGCAAGAGCAAGAGGATGAAATGGTCAAGGTACTGGCGAGCCAGGAACATGAGGAAGCTAGATAGTAATCCAGACATTATGGACATCAACAATTAAGAGGTGAGGACACCAACCAACCAGGTGCTTAGGACCTCGACTTACTTTAACTTAACTTTGCTTCTCTTTTTTTAAAATTTTTGTATAGGCATGGGAGGTGTCCGATTAATTTTACCTCCCCTATCAATTTGTTAAATCTATTTTTAATGAATTTTTTTCTTTCCTAAGTATTGAGTTACTTGGATCATCTGTTTTTTTAGCTTTGTCATGCTCAAAGGGTATTTGTTTTAACCCACTTTTAGTGGTCAAACTTTTAGAAGTTTGATCCATCTCCTTATGGTCAAGTGGGCTCTAATCTGGGCATCACTTGGATGTTCAAGTGCTTTTCTGATTGGCCCCCCATTTGAAGGGTTGATGTGCTATCTTAATTGGATATGAACGATGCTTAATCCATTTTGCTTACTTCTTATAGAGCAATTATGCCTATTAGTCTCCCAATTGGTTGGTTTGGATGTGGAAACTGATTTTAGATTCGAAGCAAGAAATTTGAGCTTCTAGCTTATGGTCAGGTCTTTGCTAGCCGATTATTCATAAAGAAATAAAAATTAAATTTTTTTCAAAACGATGTATTCATTAAGATTCATGTTTTTTCAAAACTACGTATTCATTAAGGAATCATGTTTTTTTTTCAAAAAGATGTATTCGTTAGTGTTGTATTTGCTTGGTGTACAATTTAATGCTCTATTCCCCTCATCGACGGGCCTTTATAGAAGTTTTATAAAAAGATGTTTGGTAGAACTAAAGGTCAAAAAGGGCATCTGATTCTCGGGTTAGTAATAGAAATATTCAAGGTGCTCGACACTCCATGGATGGGCGAGTACATTTCCTTCATTGTCAGCAATCTTATATGTAACTAGTTAGATAATGCCGACCATTTTGGATGGTCCATCCCACTTTGGCCCTAAGGATTCGAGGCCTAGTTGTTGGATAAGGACTTTCTTCATAATCAAATCTCCAACCTTGAAGCTTCTTGGTTGGACTCGCTTGCTGTAGTAACAAGCTATAACTTGATTCCAAATAGCAGCCCAAATGTAGGTTGTGTTCCTCTTATCCTCTACCAAATCGAGCTCTGCTATCATGTGCTCAGCATTCCTCTGTTTATTAAAGTGTCCTACTCTGTAGTTTGGTAAACTGACCTCTATGGGGATAACTACCTTAGCATCATAAACAAAAGAAAAAAGGTCTCCCTAGTGGCCATTCGAGCAGTTGTTCAGTAAGCCCAAAGGCCCATTGGCAGCTCGTCAATCTAAGCACCCTTGAGACCTTCCAACTTTTTCTTTAGATTTTCCTTGATGGTCTTGTTGACAGCTTCGACTTGCTTGTTGCTATGTGGGAACCCGGGTGACGAGAAAACTTTCTTGATACCAAGCTGTTCACACATTCCTCTAAGGCTCGTTGGTTTGAATTGTTTGGCATCAGTGACGATGGTGTACGGGATGCCATATTGGTGGATGATGTTCTTCTAATGAAGTTGGTGCATTAGCCTCTATGATCTGGGTATAGGGCTCCACCTTTATCCATTTTGTGAGGTAGTCAATGGCCACAATGCAATGTTGAATTATGATTTGAACTGTAATCAAATCACACTTGAAAGAAAAAAATAAAAAAAGATTTAAAAAAATTAAAAAATTAAAAAATAAACTTTTTTACCTAAAAATAAACGTAGAACATTTACAAAAATACTCATTCAACAAACTTCTAAAATCTTATGTATTGTCTTTTTTTTATAGTTTACTTAGAGTTCTTCAGAAAGGAAAAAAAAAACTTGAAGGTATAATTTATTTCATTTGTTGTTCATTAATTTTGTATTGTTATAAGTTAATTTTATTGTGTAATTATTTTATTTAATTTTTATGTTACATTAATTTATTGTTTTTTTTTTTTTTTGTTGAAGCTATGGCATCATCATATAGAGGGAGAGCCAATATTTCACATTTGGTGATCAACGAAGAAGAACAATTTAATAATCCACTTGAAGAAGTTAGAGCTAACCTACTATCTCAAGTTGATGGCTCCTCCGAAGTCACTTGCAAGGACAAAAGGAAAATGCAACGAACTTCACCGATTTGAAGTTACTTTGATCTAGTAACATGTACAAACGAGAACGGTGAACAGAAAAGCGTGCAATTTGTAAAGTGTGCAAACAAGACTACACAGGTAAATCCTCTTCTAGCACTAGTCATTTAGAGAGGCATCGCAAAAAATGCGAAGCTAAGCATGGTGTAGGTGGTGTTGATTGTCGTCAACAAACACTTCAATTTAGCCCTAATGGTAGTGTTACCAATTGGTCATATGACCAACAAAGAGCTAGAGAATGGCACCCTAGATATTTGGCTAGTGCTCCACAACCAATTAGTCTTACTGATGATCCGGTCTTTGAGGAGTACATTCAAAATGTTTATAATCCACAATATAGGCGTGTTTCAAGAATTACCACAAAGCTGACACCATCAAAGTTTTTCATTCAATGAGGAAAAGTTAGTAATTGAATTTAGTTCATTCACTACATATGTTGCATGCACATCTAATTTGTGGGAAAGTCGTACCAAAACTAGTTATATCTGTATAATTGTGTATTATGTCGATAAAGTTTGGTCTTTTCAAAAAAGGTTAATTGCTTTTTTGACCAATGCCTTATCCGCATGATGCCAAGGCCATTCATGATGTCATCATGGAAGTTTTGATTTTTATGGCATTAAAGAAAAGGTTTTAAGCATCACATTTGATAATGCATCTGCTAATACTGTTGCTATTAACCTTTTCAAAACAACTTTGAGACCATAACATGGCGAAACACTTTTTCACCAAAGATGTGCTTGTCATATTATTAACTTCTATGTTTAAGATGGCATGAAATTTTTTCAAGCTTATTTGGAAAATATTCAAATGGCCTTAGGTTACATAACAACTCCTGACTCTCGAATTGAAAAGTTTGCTAAACTTTGTAAGAGAGCAAGCATGAAACCCATAAAACTTCCAACCGACATAAGACACTGGTGGAATTCAACATATTTGATGCTGAACACATGCCTACCATACAAAGAGGTCATAACCGCATATTACAACTTCAACTGAGCTACTTCAAAATTTTGATTGGAAAATTGCTTCATGCTTTTACAATTTCTTAAAGGTTTTTTATGAAAGCCACTCTCCAATTCTTAGGTGTGTACTATCCCACCTCTCCTCATGCATTACATAAAGTGTACAACATTGCTGCAACCTTCGATATACATAAAGATTTTAACATGTTTAGGGAATCTGTTAAGTTCATGGAACAAAAATTCAAAAATATTGGGAATGTGTACCACCTTTTTATTGCATAGTCGCTGTATTGGATCCAAGAGTTAAATTTGTTGGTGTTGAATATTTGCTTAAGGGTATAGGGGAAAAATTAAGGGTGCATATGGACATCATAACCATTCAAAATGTGCAAGCAAAAGTTAACAACATATTTACTGCATATAATGAAAAATATGAAGGAGACCAAACAGTATCTCCTACACCTTTAGCAAATACTACATTTGTACCACATGGTTCTTCATGGGCAAGTATGATTAGCTACACCATATTTGGTTTCGGTGCATCATCCACATCTTTAACAGGCAATGAATTGGAAAACTATCTGGAAACAAATTTTGAAACATTCATTTTCAATGAGCAAGGTGGTGGTCATGATTTCAATAAGTTTGATCTTTTGTCATTTTGGAGATCACAGTCAAGAACTTTTCCTGTACTCTCTAAAATGGCTCATGATATACTAATCATATCAGTGTCCACAGTTACAAGTGAACAAGTATTTAATTGTAGTGGTAGCGTACTTGATGAACGGCATGCACGTATGAGTGACGATATTCTAGAAGCAATAATATACATCAAAGATTGGGAGGATGCTCGCAGAAGAAGCCAAGAAGTTCAAGATGATTGGGTTTATGACTTTGAAATTTTGGACATTTTTTATACTCCTACTGGGAGTAATACATTGTAATTATAAACAATATTTTTTATGTTTTCTTATGTTTTTTTTTTTTTAGTAATTTTGTAAACATCTTATATATAATTATCCCAATTGTACTCTTTTTTCCTCACCAAGGTTTTGTCCCATTGGGTTTTCCTTGGAAAGGTTTTTAATGAGGCAATTGCAAATAAAATATCCCTTTTTATATTTCTCTTGACTATCTAAACTTTTATATTTGTTAACTTGTTTAAAAATTCAAAAATAAAAATAAAATTAAAAAATTAAAAATTACATACTTAGATGAGCTGGCCCATTTAAACTCATGATAGACCAAAATAGGCCGGCCTATTTAAAGCCCACTATACGGCCCGGCACGGCTCATGTAAAATTGGCCTACAAGCTGGGCCAAACCAAGGTAACTTTAATATGGGCCGACTCAGCCCAACCTGGCCCGTGACCCGCATGGGCCTAAAGAGCCCAGTCCGTTCTTGCATCACTAAGATCAAAGGAAAATGGCAATCAGCCATAAATGGGAAACACACTCTCTGTTTCATCCTTAGTTCGTGACGAGAAGGTTGCTCATCCGACTTCATCAAGCTACAAACTGTCGAGGAAAATGGAGAAAGAAATTGCCAACCGGTAAGATGATCCCCTCGTTATCTATCGAGTCGACCAGCTCGATGTCGATACAACATCTTCCATTTTTTTAGTTGTTTAATTGACAATGTTTTTCTTTTAACTTTGTGCTTCCTTTCTTTGCAATATTTACTTCTGAAAACACTGCTCTAGACTTAGAAATATATTAACTTGGTCTTCAAATTTTGATTTGGCCAATTACATGAAAAAGCTCAAGGCAGGTTAACCTCAATCTTTAAGTGGAGCACTTCCATGTAGTCAACGCTATTTACAAAAAAGTTCAAATATGAACAATTTCTCATAAAAAGTTCCTTTTTTTTAAAATAAATCATAAAAATAAATCAGCAGGGACACAAAGGATTGTGCACTGACAAATGAAAACATAACAAGATGAGTATCCATTGAAATTCATACGCCTATACCATACACTACGGTGAACTCCTCAAATTGATTAATAGTTGGTAGTCTCTAACAGAACAAGCAAATTTTGATAGTACAGACCAACTTACAATACTAGAACATGGATTATTGAGATCCATCTTTTACCCTGACAATACAATGATTATGTTACAAAAATTGAGATCCAAAATGTGCAGGAAAAGAACACACCGATATTGACTCCCCCCAGTGGAATTATTTCGAATTCCATTTGTGAAAATGATATCAAGAGTCTCCTCCTCCTTTGCACATTTATCTAAACTACCTAATTGTATAGCCAAGATTTGGTACTTCCAAGTTGTAAATACTCTGACTAATTCAAACTACAACTCCACTAAGGCTGTGCTGCTGCCACCACTAAACTGCAAAGCAGAATACGCATATGATGCATCGATTTACATCTCCTCCACACAAATCAGCATAGTTGCTAGTCAACTTGGAAGATCAGTTCCTGTACAATGAACAGGAAATCATCTATCTTCATTTAGAAAAGAATGATGCCTTGTTGGATCACTTTACTGATCACCAAATCAGTCTTTAGAAAATTATTACCTCCAACATGTAAGTATCATTACAGCTACCATGAAAAATGACGACTTGGTTATTCCTCATGCATGTCTAGAGCCACTACCATGCAACTGTGCAGATCTTAAACGTGGCTCATCCTGCTATAAGAGCAACAAACCAACAGGCATTTTAAACATATGAAGTAGTTGTTTGTTATCGAATATCAATGTGTAGGCCACTTGATGCAAACGGTACCTGCAAGGCATAACCAAAGCTAGGTGGTTGTCGAAAATCCAGTTGAGCCTACATGATAAATGTAAGAATAGAAAATTTTAAGATATACAATTGAGTACATAACAAGTTTTTATACAAAATAGTGAAATACTCCACATAATACAAGTATGTAATACCAGCCCATGAATGCTTTGTTGAGTACCAAAATAACCATCATGTCCAGGAGCCATTGAATTTAATTGTCCCTACAAGATTATGCCGATACAACAGTAACTTGTAAACATGAAATTCTTGTCTCTGTTGTTTTCATCATGAATAAAGTGATAAGTTTAGCATGTCATACCAGCCCTTGTATACTCTGTGGGTTAACATAGTAACTGTCATGCGGGGGCTCCATTAAGTTTAACTGCACCTAACAATCAGTATCATTAACATTATGCATGAAATATAATATAATAGAAAAAGTAGAACTCCTTAGTCCTTAAACAACTCTACATCTCTGCTCATAAAAAATCGTGCAAGATAGTAACATCCATACCAGTCCTTGCACATTCTGCTGGGCACCATAAAATCCATTAAGGGTTATACTCTCAGAGCTTAAATTATCCTACAAGCATTAAAACCCAAATCAAGACAAGACAAGGGTAAAAATTATTAAACGAGTATGGTTACATCTTTTCCCCAAATTTCCATCAAGATTCATTTCCGATGAAGTTAAGTTGTTGGAAACAGCAGTGCAATGATTAAAGTACATGGTAAAATGCATAATCAACGTTGATATATCTTTCTTACTGAGGTCTGTGCACTCCATTAATGCAAAATAAATAAAATGAAATGAAACAACAACGTAATATGACTGCAGAGAGGACGTACCATTTGCTGCAAACTCTCTTGCGCCTCAACTAGCATAGCCTCTGGCTCTGCTTGTGCCTGCTGAAATATATTCCATGCTTCAATCACAAATACAGCAACATACAAAGACTAATTTTTCAGACATAGCAACATAAAAAGCCAACAATAAAAAATCTGAACGCTAACCTTTCTTTTCCTATTTGTATTCTTCTTCCTAACCGTCTTAGCCACAAGGCTTCCTTGATTCTCTTCTTCTGTCTCACAAATAGAAAGAAAATTGCTGCTAGTTTCTGCAGCATTACCGATGGAATTATTCACGTTCACACAACTCTTCAGGGCTTCCACTAGTGCACGAAAAGCAATATTGTAAGTTTCTTCAGATAGTGATCCCACTTCACTCAGTTCGATTGCCCACTTACATAATTCATTGTAGCATTGCACCCTAGTCTTTGTTCTTTCCGTTCCTTCAGATGTTGATTGCCTGCCTTTTGCATCTTTCGTCCACCTTTTCAGAATATAGTGATCTGGGATGCTCGGGAGGCCACAAATTTGGAGAACAATTAGCGCATGTCTACAAAGGAAACCTTTGTACTCAAACAAATGACAGGAACAAGAAACCTCCAACTTCATTTCATTCCATGTCACAAAAAAGTATTCTTCCTTTTCACAGTCTTGAACTCTAAATATGCTAGTTGTTTCATCTTCACTTTCCTTTTTTGGCTGGCAGCCAACTACACCCAAAACCTCCACTTGAAATTTCTTAAATACAGCATGTGTATAAACTGTTGACATTTGTTTCTCCCAAGGCGAAGGAGATTTTAAAGCAGGCTGCTTGTGCAATGTATCAAAATCTGCAATTTCTTCCTCTTCGTACCTATTTTGTAGAATTGCCCCATATTGTTTCATAAATTCCTTCAAGGTAATTTTTTTATGTATGTATTTGTCAAAGAAAGCATTCATGCTTTCAGAACGCTGAGTTGTGCACATTCCAGCCAAAAAAGTATCCCCCATATAAGCAGGCACCCATTTTTTACGATCATCATATAACGACCGAAACCACACGTTGTCATGGAGTTCAAATCTAGTGACCATTTTCCACCATTTCATGTCAAATTGTTCATCTGTCCACGACTTAAAAATGCATTTGTGAAACTTTGGCAAGAAATTTTCATGCTGCTTAATTACCTCAGCAAGAGTTTCGGGGATCTTTTCCAATATTTGCCACAGGGAAAAGCAATGACGAGTATTGGGGAAAACTTCTTCAATGGCTGCTGTCAGGGCTTTGTCTTGATCAGTGATAATTACTTTGGGAGCTTGTCCATGCATTGCTCGGAGCCATGTCCTCATTAACCAAACAAATGTCGATTTAGTCTCATCTGCAACCATTGCACAGCCAAGCAACATGGACTGAAAGTGATGATTTACCCCAACAAAAGGAGCATATGGCAATTTATCATTAATTTTGACATAAGAGGTATCAAATGAGACAACATCGTTAAAACTGATATAGTCACTCCTACTTTTTGCATCAACCCAAAACAAGTTCCTCAGACGTTGCTCCTCATTTAAATCTATTGCATAGAAGAAGTTGGGATTGTCCTTCTGGATACGCTTGAAGTACTCGAGCATAACTTGAGCATCTCCCTCGTCAAGACCCAGATACCGGCCCTTATCAAACTGAAAATTCATGTCAGCCCTGAAAGACCCAACATTTTGATATCCACCCGACTGTCTAGACATCTCAACATACATCTTTCTAGTCCGTTCACTAACTGCATGCAAAATGTCAATGTTATTCTTTTCAGCTAGCTTAACATTCCTATGAATCCGAAAATGATATGCTAGAGCTGGCAAAAGTTCATGATTATGGTCCTTTATAAACTCGTGAATTATCCATTTTCCATCTGACCTCCGCTTCACGTGCATGCTGGCTTTGCAGTCCGTCTTTTTCACGCTTGGACGCCGACTACTACCACTGTCTGATTCCGGTGTGACACCATATCTAGAACATGCAAATTTAGCATCAATAAATTCCTTTGACTTCTTGGACCTTCGGCTGTTTTTTATTGAAGTGGTGAATCCCATAGATTTGGCATATTCTTGATAAAATGAGTAGGCTGCTTCGTGTGATTCAAACTCAATGCCATTACAAGGTTCAAAGTCTGTATCCCCTTCAAAGGTCATGGTATCTCTTTTACGAGAACTAACAAGCCCTCCATCTCTTTTATGCACTGCATCCACGGCATCTACCATCTTTGCATTGTCTTCAGAATTCACCACAATTTCAACTGGCTTTTGATTTTTATCCATCCTAATCAAGATCAAGTCAACAAGAAAGTAGTTTACTATCTATTTTCATAGGAGATCTCCATCTAAATCTCAATAAAACAGGACTTCATAGAACGAAAATCTCATATATTTCTACACTAAGGGGGAAAAATAAACCAAAAATACTCATAAAGGAAGAAAACCAAAAGAAAAAAAGAAACAAAAATTATAAAACAACAGAAACTAAACAAAAAATATGTCAGACAAAAAGTTAGAGAATAAATCAGTTTGGTTTGAGGTTGAGCCTAAATTCATAACATCTTTCTATAACAGTAGCTGATAGGATGATAACAAAGGATGCACAAGCTAACATAAATAAAGCGCGCCTAAAATACAAGTAGAAGATAAATAAAGTACTTGGTTTGATCAGAGTTTTCACAAATGTCCATCAAGATCATGATGTTTAAGAACAATGATACACATAATGAAAAACTTGATCATAAATGTACGTAGTGTAAACATATCAAGACTCTGTAAAACTTAAATAACTGTTTTTTTTTATATATATACATACATTGTTTCAGCTTTTCTAACGTATTTTTTTTTTTTTTTAGTTTGATCTTTCATGAACAAACAAATGAATTAATGAAAAATGTTACAGCAATTTGCCAATATCATAGAAACATTAATGGAATTCTTTTCCATTAATTCCCAATATTTTCAGCTAAATTATCTTAGCAGACAGCATATAAAACAGATCCAACCAAATCGTGATCAATATTTCACCTTCTACATTTTCTTTTCAGCTCCAAAAAAAAAAAAAAAAAAAAACCCTCAATCAAAATTACAAACTTAAAAACAACAAAGCATCATAAAAATACTGTTCTTCTCTTATCTTTTCCCGCGATTTTCAGCGTCAGAAAACAAAAAAAGAGGTGAAAAACTTTCAGAGAGAGACCTTAATTGAGGAATTGGAGGAGGAATCGGAGAGCGGAGAAGCTGAAAGAAAAGCGCCGGGGGCGAGTGAGGCAAAAGTGCGAGTGGAGAAAATTAGGGTTTGATGTTCACTCGCTGTGTGCTTGTACTTTTGTTTACCCACTCGCCAAAGGAAACCCAAACTGGACGGGGGATCTGGGGAGTGAGGAGTTTGCTGGAAAGGGCTTACTTTCCACTCGCTTATTCTCACTCGCTTAAGTCCTCGTCTCTCTTGTGAAGCCGCCTCCGCGCGTCGTCGATCGTAAAAGGTCAAAAAAATAATAATAATAGTCTGATAATTATTTGGGGGGCTGTTCGTTTTTTTGGCGTTTCGATCTCTGAGGGCTCAGAGCCACACGCGTGGATACGTACGTTGTTGCCACATGTGTGGCGCGTGTAAACCAAGATGCATTAGAAATTAATTTGGCGCGCTGCTTTTTAAGTTGAATTTTTTTTCAGAAATTTTAATTTGAAATTAGTTCCTTCTTTTTGTCTTCACTTTTAATAATAATAATGATAAGTGGAACTCTGGTCTACGGTATAGCCAAAAAATAAAAATAAATTCTACCATTTCGTAAAGTTTATGCTAAATTGTTACCATTGTTAAATTGCCGGGGCATTACGATTAATGGTTTTCTATTATTATCAGTGGGTCATTATCAAATTCTATTACAATATTCTTCCAAATTTTTTTATAACCCATTCAAGGATATGGTTGAAATTAAATTTCATGGTTCCTATTAAAATTGTAGCGTTTCCTTTTATAAAATTTAAACCAAAATTTAGTTAGAATTACAAAGTGTAATACGAACCATATTCTTAAATAGGTAGTAATAAATTAATCAAGAAAGATGTAGGCATAAAGTACCAACATTCTGAGGAGTTCTTTTAAGAAAAAAAGTTAAAAAGATATCTTATTATGAAAAGGATCAACCATGGATGCATGGATATGGCGCTCTCTCTCTCTCTCTCTCTCTCTCTCTCTCTCTCTCTCTCTAAGCATATCTTCTACATGATAGTCCAAATCTCATAGCATCAGTTAATAAGGTTTCAATGGTGTTACAGCATGGAACCCCAAAAATTTTTTGGTTCCTCTATTTCCCATTGTATACCAAATATTTCCTTTTGGTTCCTCTACTTTAAATCCCGCTCGTAAAGGGGTCATAAAAAACACACTTCCAAAAAGTTATCAAAGTTGCAAATGTTACTATTTTAACTTGAATCCTTTTAATTACCATGTTTCAGAAGATTTTGAGAAAAGGAAAAAACAAGAGAACAGAATGAACTAATTGGAGTTGAACCGATTTCTGCTGGCTCTTGCGGGCATCAGAAGGGCCATATGAATCCATGGTGATTGGAGTTGAACCTGAACTTAATTTTTTCTGATTTGAGCTAATCCTATTTAAGCTAAACAATCAGAGATACAATACAACACCCTTTACAAAAGATAGGAAAAACCCTAATTAATCTGTTTTGGATTCTAAATGAGATTTTGCATAAAAGAAATAGACTGGACAAGATGAGACAACAGCCTACTCTACATTATTTTACAGATACCAATAGAGCAAGTTTCCTTTAAGAGTGATCCTTCCATTCTAGGCATGATAGACTCCTTCCAAAGAGAAATTAGCTTCAACAGATTGTCTCTCCACCTACACATTGATCCATCCGAGTTGACACTATTAACTCCCGGTTTACAAGTAAAGGAATTGCTCAACAGCACAAAATGGAATAACAAAGAGATCGGCTTCCAAATGTGTTACCTTCAGAGCAGGTGCTCCTCATCCATGTCTTGGCGCATCGTCGTGCAGAGATGCCGTTCTCACATTGGGATCGTCCTGCCATAGAAAATGAAGTCGTATTGTGAGAAAGTACTGCTGCCAGTACAAACTAATTCTAAGAAGATACAAAATATCACATCTAACTAACGAACCCGAATACTGTAAGTGAAACCAGCTGGCGCTCGGAAAAAATCCATTTGTCCCTGCAAGCACGATCCAACAATGTGTTAGATGCCACCAACTACGACAGCATAATGGCCTCAAAATTTAACATAGCGTTACAGAATACCATACCAGCCCATGTATGCTTTGCTGAGCACTGTAATATCCATCATGGCTTGAAGCTATTGAGTTTAACTGTCCCTAAAATGATTCAAACCCAAAAATTAAAATCACATGACTGGCAATCGTTATGCTAATTTTTTTTTTTTTGGTTTTGTTTTTGTTTTTCCTTTTGCAATCACCGTGGTTCTTTGTACATAAATATAATCATAAAAGATGACTCACAAGTCCCTGAATGGTTTGTTGACTGCCATAATAATTATCCCGTGTTGGTGCCATCAAGTTCAACTGTATCTTGCAAGGAAAAGGGGTAAGATTACTTATCAGGCTTTTCGGTGGAAATACAGCATGCTGTTATATGCAATTCATTCAACTAATGACCATACCATTCCTGGAACAGTCGGTTGTGCGCTATAATAGCCATCAAGGGTTACAGCTCTAGAGTTTAACTTGTCCTGCAAAAGAGATCCCAATAACAAAATAGCATTCCCAATTGTAATACTAACTGAAATGCACATCATCTACAAAACGACTATTTCATAACAAAGGCCAAGTATTCAGAAACTAGGACAAACCATTTGTTGCAAGCTGTCTTGTGTTCCAGCAGTAATAACATCCGGCTCAAAACTCACCTGCAAATAAAGGATGTCGTTATGAACAGCCAACAAGAATATAATATAGTTTCCCCAAAATTGAAAACAAAAATACATCATGAGTTAGCCTGCTAACCTTTCTTTTCTTAGCTGGGGTCTTTTTTTTAGCTGTCTTGCCAATACTTTTGCTTTGGGTATCTTCTTCAATGCATAGTAAGCCATGAGTGGCTGATGTACCGGCTTCTGCAAGACTTCTAGTAGAAGTATTCACATTCATGCAATTTCCAAAAGCATCATCTAGTGCACGGCAAGCAAGACTATAACTCTCTTGTGACAGAGATCCTTCTTCACTCAATTTCATCGCCCGTTGACATAAATCATTGTACCGCTGCACCCTAGATTGTACTTGGTCAGATTCTTCTCCTGTCAAATGCCTGTTCTTTGCATCTTTTGTCCACCGTTTTAAAATATATTGGGCTGGGATGGTAGACATGCCACAAATTTGGAGAACAATCAGAGCATGTCTACAAAGATAACCTTTGTATTCAAATAACCGGCACAAACAAGAAACTTCCGACTTCATCTCATTCCATGAAACAAGAAAGTCTTGATTCTTTTCAAAATCTTGAACTCGGAATACAATCATCATCTCATCCTGTCTTTCCTTCTTAGGATGACAAGCAACCGCACCCACAACCTCCACTTGAAATCTCTTGAACACAGCATTTGTATATACCCCAGCGACACCTTTCTCGAAAGGGGAAGGAGATCTTAATGTGGGCTGCTTGTTCCACGTATCAGAATCTGCCTTGGCTTCCTCTTCGTACCTGTCTTGTAAAATTGTTTCATATTGTTTTAGAAACTCTTGAGCAGTGGTCTTCTTGTGCACATACTTGTCAAAGTAGTAGTTTACACTCTCAGACCGTTGTACGGTAGACATCCCAGCCAAAACGGCATCCGTCATGAATGTTGGAACCCATTGTTTTCTATCTTCATACAATAAATGAACCCATTCATCATCTTTGAGTTCAAATTTATCAAGAATTTTCCACCACCTCTTTTCAAATTCTTCAACCGTCCACGATCTGTAAATGCACTTTTCAAATTTTGCCATGAAATTTTCATGCCGTTTAATTACATGACCAAGATTTTCAGTAACCTTCCCCAATATGTGCCATAAACAAAAGCAATGTTGAATACTAGGAAAAACCTGTGAAATGACTGATTTCATCACTCTGTCATGGTCACTTATTATTACCTTCGGTGCTTGACCACCCATTGCATTCAACCATGTCTGCATCAACCAAGAATACGTCGATGCGCTTTCATCTGATAACAAAGCACATCCAAGCAACACGAATTGATAATGTTGATTCACTCCGATAAACAAAGCAAGAGGCATCTTATATTTAGTTCTAATATAGGTAGTATCGAAGGACACTACATCACTGAAATTGGTGTAGTCATGCCTGCTTTTGGCATCAACCCAGAACAAATTTTTGAGGCGTTGATCTTCCCCCAAATCTATTGCATAGAAGAAGTTAGCATTCACATTCTGCATCTGTGTGAAAAAATCAAGCAAAATCTTCAAATCTCCTGCCTCTAATGCCAAATTTCGACCTTTATCAAAAGGATTTTTGGAGTCGTTTTTCAGACCAACCACATTCTTGTATTCAGCAAATTGCCTAGCCATGGCAGCATACATCTTTCTTGTCTGTTCACTAACAGCTTGCGCTGGTAACAGTTCGTGGTTATGCTCCTTGATAAAATTATGTATAACCCATTTCCCATCTGGCCTCCTCTTCACATGCATGCTAGCTTTACAGTCTGTCTTTGAACATGATCGTCGACCAGTTGCATTTTCTGGGTCTTGTTTGGTTTGCCTGGAGCGTGGTCTATTAAAGGATTTGTCGTACTCACGCTTGGTCCCATATCTGGAACAGGCAAACTTTGCATCAATGAATTCTCTTGATGTCTTTGACCTCCGGCTGTTTTGGATTGCAGTGTTGAATCCCATAGACCGAGCATACTCTTGATAAAAAGAATAAGCCTCCCCATGTGATTCAAATTCCATACCGGATAGCGGTTCAAGATTTGTATCTTCTTTAAAGACTACTGCATTGGTCGTGGGAGAATTCAAATCCCCGCCATCATCAGCCCGCACTTGATCTCCCATCTCAACCATACTTCCAGTCATAATATCTCCATTATGCAGTTTCTCTTCAGCATCTAACATATTATCAATGGCGGTTGGTTCTTCACCATCTTTGTCATGCCCACCAGAAGGCAGCCTGAGATCTATGTCCATGATAAAAATAATTTACCTCAAGGTAGTGATTTAAAGGATACCTGAAAGTGGACGACAATCAACGTAAGAAATTGTAGAACTTAAAAGGGGGGAAAATCAGACAATGTCACCCCATCAAAAGAAGCATTGATCTCTCCTGAGTCTCTTCTCAAAATAATAACAGAAAGACATTGATTCTTCTCAGCAATCTTATGCACCCAGATAAACAACTATCCAGAAGAAACTAGTTATACCATAAGCAAGCCAAATAATGTAGACAGTCTGTAACCATATTGCCGTATTGACACTGCAACTCCTAATATACAGGATTACAGTTTATTTAACAAAAAGTTGAAATATACTTCTTGATACTTTGACAAATCAGATATCTGGGATAGGACCACCAAGAACTGTGTATATCCATTCAAAAAGGTAAGTCCCAAAAGTCCCATAGTAAAATCAGGCGCCAATGACCAAGTCAGCAGAAATTATTCCACGCCAATAATAAATGGCAATGGAATTTCCCCTCTTTTCATTCATCTTCTTATTAAGTGATGTCAAGAAGTTAAATGGCAATTTAACCTAATGATTTGGCTATAAGATATAAATGAAAAATTAGAAATTGCCTATTTATTAATCCAAGTGAACACATGATGCACTAAATAAATTTTCCCAGTGAAAAATAGTTTCATTTAAAAATATTTCCTACAACACAAAGACAATAATAGCTATAAAAAGAGGACCTCTCACACTCTGCACTTCATTTATGATTAAGCATGCATTATCCACAACATAACCCAACATTAGTCCTTTCTTTATTTTCTTCTTTCGTACCTTAAACTCAGCTTGTGGAATCAAACTAGGAATAAAATGCAAAGGATAAAAAACAATCAACCTTCCGTAGTTCAAAGTAGGAAAATTCTTGATCTTTGTCGTAAATACTTTTGCTTAATGTATAACTTTATCAATTGCTGACCTAAGCTATACGAAGCCTTAATCATGAACTTACAAGCAAAAAATAAATAAATAAACAAATAATCAGAAATATCAAACAGGTGGAGGTGGGGTAAGGGAAAAGAGTGTATTTTCCATTTAATAATTTATTTATTTCATGAATTTCACTTGTTCTCAAGTTCAAGTAAAAATTCTTAAACTTCTGTCATATATACTTTTGCTTAACATTTAACTTTTTCCATTGACTGACCTAAGCTATATGCAGCCTTAATCATGAACTTACATGCAAATAAATTTGCAGCAATAACAAGCATGTGGACATTAGGAAAAAAAAATGTACTTTCCATTTGATAATGCACCTCCTTTTTATTTTCTTCACTTGGGCTCTTAGTTTTTCACACTTTTGTGATCCTTTTTTTTTTTTTTTTTTTGCATGTCGGCTTCCTGTCCTTTTTAATCTGTACTTCAATGGTCATTTTGCCTTAATGAAGTTTGTTTTATTCTTCCCCAAAAAAAAAGTCTAAGGTCTATTCCAAATAATCTTCTTTACTAAAAGCAGCAGTAAATGTCACTGTCAATGTGCATTTCATCTTTGGGTCTTCTCACCATAGTAAAGTATCAACACCACAGAACAAGTGAAGCTTTCAGAAACCTAAATAGCATATCTGGATTTCCTTTTGCAATAAATTTTTAGGTCGCAAAGGTTCAAAACATTCCTCTGCTGCATAACCACACAATCCGACACTCATATACAACAAAAATGCAGAGATAAATTCACCAACAATTCATGATTTGGTATCGAAATCGACTTCATTATCCAAAACATTGGCTGATCCTTATCCTTGCATCTCAAACAAAATCTTCAAACAGACAGATAAAATAAAAGGGAAAACATTTAATAAATATCTAATAGTAACACAGGAATTCGTGTCAACAAGCATAAAGACATTGAACTTTGAGAATGTATGCAACACCAACGATGCTACAGAATCCCCAAGCATTCATATTCAATAACAAGGTTAAAATTCACATTATAAGTAAGGTTTTCATCTTCCATATCTTTATATTATATGACATAGAAATTTTGCAACTTTAGTTAAAAAAAAAATACCACAAATAGTGCATCAATGCACAAGTCTACTTGAATTAGCAAAGTTGAGCTCAACCCGGTTCACTAACTAAGCTAATAAACAAAAACATAAAGATTCTATATGCAATTAAATGCAAGCCATTTACATACATAAACACTTCAAAATACATATATAGATATGTGCATACAAATAAATACACATCAAAACACCACATTTCTATCCACTTTCCAAGTTATATAACACCCATAACCTTAACTTAAAACAAAAAGGGCAATCATAATATGAAAAATAATCACTCATAAGCTTCATGTTTTTTCTGTCTTATTTAAATTATGCAAAATCAACCAAAACTCTCAATACACGAACAATCACGAGTTCACGCCGCGAAAATCACTACGCGCAAAGAACGAGAAAAGGAAACAGAAACAGAAACAGGAAAAAAATCCGTTTCATTTTCTCGGGAAAAAACAGAAGGAAACGCAGAAATTTGGGGATAGAGAGAGTACCGGAGGTTGGAGATGGGGCTTTCGATCTGAGACGCACTGAGAGAAGATCTCCCACGCGAGGGGGACGAGCGAGTGGGCCGTACGGATCTCTTCTTCTTTCGTTCCTTTATTTTATTTTTTTTTTTCTTTTCCCCGATCTCGGCTTAGGGTTTCGAAAACTCGTCTTCTCAATCTGACTCTCGCCTGCGAGCGTCGCCCTCTCTCGCCTTTTCCTATTTGCTTTCGCTTCATCCGCAGTGGCAATCACGCGCGTGGAGCGTGGATCCACGACCAGGGGTGTTTGTGTAAATTCGTAGACGGTGGGCTGAGCTGGCAGCGGAAAGTCATGTTTGGTAATGGGAACAGGGAAGGTGCGTGTAGCGTCAGTCTGGCGGCGAGGCAAAGCGTCAACTCTTTCGGTCCTGGCCTCCACTGGCTCCATTATTGTCTTATTTTTAATTTGTTTTGCATTTACCTAATTTGGGATTAGTTTTTTTTCTTTTTTCTTTTTAAGAAATTTGGGATTAGTTTTGACGCTAATAATTTCTCATTTCCACATTAATGTTGATAATTAAATCACTTGCCCTTCAATTCTTTTCATAACATTAAAGCAAGTACCATAAATTTATGGATAGTTTTTTAATTCTTTTCTCTTTTCAAATTTACCCCTGTTTAGTATGGTGGTAGGAATTACGGTTCCCATCATAAAATCAGTTATAAACAGTATAAAGCTTTCACATGCTACAGTAACAAAAAAAATTTGCTACAGTGTAAAACTCTCACATGCTACAGTAAAAGTTGTTCTAACCAATGATTCACACCACCTTCCAAGCATCACTTTAGTACTCGTAGATTATTTTATCTCATAAACAAACTATAAATTAAAAAAAGTGTCTCATAAATGATCCTTATGTTAAATTTTAAATAAAAATAGTTAACGTTGTCTCATAAAATGTCCTTAAATTGTCTTTTCTCTTCATAAATAGTCCTTATATTAAAATTTGTTATATATTTAATCATAAATCAAAATTAATTATTTTTTAAATAAATATATAATAAAGATTAAACAAGTGAAAATGTATTTAAGCGTATAGTCTCTAAACTAAAAAAAAAAAAGTTATTTTATTTTTACATATTAAATTTACAAATGACCCAAAGTAAGAATATTATTTGTTTATATTTTATTATGGTACATGAAACAATATTACAGAATAATCGTGAGATACAATTTGGTGTATTGTTAATTGGAGTATGCTTTTAATTGCTTTTAGTCCTTTTTAAAGAATTTTTGTTTCTTACTTTTGGTACTAAAAGATTTCAAAACAAATGGGTAAGATAGACACGATGGGGTTTCAAGGTTTTGTTTTGTTTTAAAAAGTTTTCTGAATTAAATTTGTTTGTAATTTTGATTTTTCTCAACTTAAATAAAAAATTAAAGTGACAAATTAGTAAGACTATAATTAAGCTAAACAGGTAAAATAAGAAAGATATTTATGAAAGTATAGATCTTAAAATTCATTAATTTATTATTATGACTACATATAATAACAATTTTGGGACATTTATTAATATGGTGGGATAAAATATGCTCACTCCAATAACTATCAAAGTTACATATTTGAATAAATAGATTAAAAAAAAAAAAGCATCAAATATGTTAGCAAATGAACTAACTTTGATTTATTTTTTTTTTTTAGTTTGCGGACTACACATTGTTGAGGTACGATTTGGTCAAGCCCAAAGCGAATAGTTTGAGTTACAATCAAAATGAATCGAACTCAGCAAGAGTGCTCGATTTGAGGCAAGAGTATTCGATTTGAAGCAGTCTACCATGAGAAATATTATTTGTCCAGTACTTGTTTAGGTTGAGGCTTTGATCGAATTGATCGAATACAATTTGATTATAATTATATCTTTTATCGATGCATTCATTGTCATTTCAGATTTACTCAAGTATTGGTTCGACGGGATCAATATGGACAACCTTAAATTTGCAAGAAAAAGCACGTCCAGTCACGAACTGAGGCGTGGGAAAAGCCCGATTCTTACAGCCAATAACAAATTAACACGTGCCCCACTATTATACCCCCATGCTTTTTGTCAATTTGAGGCCACGATCTCTCACCACCTTCTATATAAAAGAGATAGCAACTTCACGAAAGAGACATTGAAGAAGCTGTACAGAAACTCTGCAAAAATAGTACTAGACTTTTTTATTAAATACCCTCTTTGAAGCGACTTGTAATTTGTATTTAATTTTTCCATTATAGTGAAAAACAATAGACGTAGCTCTTTCATAGAGTGAACCACTCTAAAATTTGCGTGTGATATCTTTTACTTTTGAGCAGTTTTCAATTTCTTTCAACTTATTATTTACTAACAATCTCAGTTCCTAACATGAGTCTATAGAGTTGAAATTGATCCTAATAATAGTGATCTGAGGGTCCAAATTTCGAGTAATAAACTTTTAATTGATCTAATATCTTTGTATTAAATTGTAGATCCAACGCCTACACACATCTAATACAACTTCACATATTTTATGTTTTCTATATATTTATCTAATAAAATAACTAATTTTGGCTACTTTTTTTTTTTTTTTTGGTTGCTTAGGAACTAAATGTTGTACAACTTAGAACGTAGAAGGACTATTTATAGAGAGAGAATATGGTTCAGGAACCATTTATAAGACAAAGTTAACTATCTCTATCCATAAGTTAACAAAGGGACTATTCAAATATACTTTTTAAGTTGAGGGACTACCTCCTACAACATGATACATGAGCACTCTATTTTCAATTATTTTAATACAAGGCGATAATTTCTACCCGTTTGGTTCAACGTTTCAAAAAATAAATAAATTTTATCGTAAAAGAAAATATGATTGAAAACGTTTGAATTATGAATTCAAACTGCCAAAAACAAATTGGCTCATTGGATTATTATAGTAAGCCTCATATTGGTAGTACACTTTTATGATCATTACATCCTCTGAAAATCACATCATAGTTAAAATTAAAAATTATCTAAAGTAAACAGTTTGTGGCATAAATTTGATGATTAAAAAACAATACCCTACTAATAGTATAATTTTTTTTGGATCCTATAGTTGAATGTTATAAGCAAATATTACAATTACATATTTTTAGGGTTATCAAGATCAATATAACATATATCGTTACTTCATCTTAAGGTTGAGGTTTTAGGGTTTATAATTGATGACTCACTATAATGAACAAAATGTCGAAAACTAATGTAATTTTTTTTAATTGGGAGGTGATCATTCCACCTTGAGGTTTTTGAGTTTGAATTTTATATCCTTAAGTTTTATATATATAAATGATTGATTTCAAAAATTGTCCCTTGATTATAAGCCTTGTAACACTGTGCTCCAATATTCAAAACATTTTGGTTATGGCTCCACCACAAGTGCTAATAACTAATCAAATATAACAAATGTTTAACAAAAAAATATACTAATTCAATCAATGATTGTTCCTGATTGGTTTTCTTATGCCCTAAAATATTACATAATAATTTTATCATGAGGTTATTGAATGTCTTTTTCAATATGCACAAATAATATATCATTCATTCATTAACTTTCCATCCTATTTTTTTTATTGACAAGAGAAAAAAAATGAGAAAAATCTTGTACCAAATAATTTTAGCAATTCTAACTATGTTGGCAGTTGGCACCTAACCTCCATTCAATTATACACTTGATTATCTGCAGTTTTCATATTGAATGCATACTTTATTCATAATACTATTAGCAATAAATATAATTCTTCAATATAATGATAAACTAAAATAAAAAATAAAGTGTTATAAACATGTAACAATCATGTCTAATTTGATTACTTTGTTAAAATGATGTATTTTTTCTATTTGAAATCATTGTGATACATAATTTTACGCTCTATCCTATATACTATCGTGTATGCTATTCTTCTTAAAAGGGGATTTCTACTCTAGTGAAAAAAAAAAAAAAGGAACAAAATAAAAGGGAAAAACACAAATAGATTAACTTTAATAAATAATCCATACTAGCATTGAGAGGAAACATCTTTAAGAACTTAGAGACATTATCTAGCTTCGACTAAATAATTATTTTTAATTATGGGTAATAACATAAATTTTTTAGGAGGAGCTATCTACATATTTGGGGTGTGTGTTTGTGTGTGTGTGTGTAGTGGGAAGGTTGTGCTTGGGGAGCTCTTTCTAGGCCTTGAGTGGCTTCGTCTCTACTTATAGAGTTGGTAATCAATCTACCACTTTTGTGCTCGTTTAAATCTAATTTATACATTGAAGTCATGCAGGTGAATAATTCAACTTTGAAAGTGGCACCCGACTAACTTACATCAAGCATGTTTTGCCTAGGGTGCTCGGCTGTGTCTCATATCATATCATGCTTGATTTAACGTGCATAATGCTTAAAAGTTAAATCCAACATGGTTCTTAATTAACGCATCGTGTTATGTCATGTGGTAGCCCAATAATGGCTATGCAAGAGGAAATGAATATGGCTTTAAAAAAAAATTCAACCTTTTTACAGTCATTGGAGAAGTTTACCACAAAATACACAAATTTAATAATTAATATTTCAATAATTATAGTTCACAACTTGCAAATAATTAAACAACATAAAAATCAATAAACATATACACACACACACACACATATATATATATATATATATATATCAAGTTTATTATGTATCTTTTAAATGTTTATTCTATCCTAAATATCATAATATGTTTTGCAAATTTTTTTTTTATATTTTTCTCTGATATTTTCATTGATATTAATATTTCATTAAATTTCTATAAAATTAGAGCGTTGATATTTCTATCCATACTAATATTTTGATTATTAACTGGAAGGTTGATGTCGCCACTCTATCACTTGATTACAAGGAAACACAATAAAATGGTATTCTTAAAAAATTGGGAGAAGATTTTATGTACACAACTTGTAAGCCATATTTTTCAAGGGCATAAATTAACTCAAAAATTTGAATCAAAATAAAAAATTAAAACTAATTCTTTTAAACTTTTTATCTTTCACTTTTTCCTCTTCATTTATCTAGTTGCATCTTTCTCTTTCTTCTTCCAAATAATTCCCTTTTTAAAGTTAAAGTCTGCGTAAGAAATGAACTTATGTGATAGTGTAGTTATTTGTGCTTTATTTATTTTAAGTTCAAATATTAATAAACTTAAAAATCACTTTAAATTAATCAAAGTATGAACATATTAAAAAGGTAAAAAATATGAATGATGAACATATTAAAAAGGTAGAATTTGAGGGATTTTAATTTTTATACAAAACAACAACTATTAATAATTAACGGAGAAAATTAAAAGAGAAATTCTAGGATTCTTTCTAGGTAAAAGAATGATTGAGCTACTTGGGTTAAGGTGATAGCTGCCCTTGGGCTTTCCATGTGATTCTTTATTATTGCAACTAAATGCGATGATACAATATTTTTGAAAAATGCTTATTCAATGCTTATTAATCAATGAGATTGAAGTGATGTGTTTTGTCCCCTAACATAACAATTGTAAAATAAGATAAATATTTTTCACTCTGAGAGTCTATCATCTTACTATATATAAAAGTGTGAAAGTGCAAATCCATATAACATTGACATGTGGCATTTCCAAAAATTTTATTTCTTATATTCCTTTCTTTTTAATTTTTATTTTTAGGATGTTTGATGTTAGACTAGGTGCCTAAGAATTAAATAATATAATATTTTTTGGAGATGTTTAATCAATAAAGAGTTTAATATTTATTTCATATATCAAATATGTCATCTTCATGTTCATTTATGTTGAATGTATGATAACCAAACAAAAATCTAAGACTGTCATTTTAAACTTTTAAGATCGTACATATAATAGACAGATTATGCAAAGACATGAATCTTAAGGTGATAGTCCAAATATATAAGGTCTGCAATCAAGGAAATAATGTTGGACGTTTTATTTATGTTAAAATTATTATGTTATCTATATCCCTAACAGGAGATGATTTCTCTTGATCATCAGAGTTGAACTCTGCGAGTAGAAACATTGATGTATTATCAATGATAACGATATATTGGATTGGGACTAAAGTTGAATTAATTTAATTAATAATTCCATTTGTTTCAATGAATTCACTTTAAACAATTATATATGTTCCATCTTAATCCTAGAATTAATCAGTAGATCCGTATTCTTGACCTGTATCTTTTGATGTACCAAAGGGTGACATTTTGAATTATATTTAGGTATGCATACTGGTACATTGGAAACATGACTTTTGATTGACGCAGACACGTTATTCATAAATATGGAATCTATAGCTTTTTTGTAAAGTTACTGATATTCTCTTATAAAAATTATTTTATAGTCAAAAAATTAGAGCGCTCAACCGTTTGGATACATTTGCGTACCCAAACGATATACTATTTGTATTGGTTATAAATAGTAAGTATTTCAATAGTGTGATAATGAAACATAAGATAAATATAATCGGGAAGATAAAACGAAATTTATCTTTAAGCCGATTATGAATATCCTAGGGAGATGTTACACATTATGATTGGAGTTTTGTAAGATATATATAGTTTAAGAATGCAGTTCTAAGCTTTTAGTACAATAGCTTTAGAGTTGATAATTATAAAATATACATGTCAGCGATGTGTTATTTTATAATTATAAGAACTTGATCTATATACGTACATCGGGTTCTCTTTGCTAGCTCACATATTTTCCTGTAATAATACGGTGTATTTTTCAGACATATTGGTAACTTATGTTAATTCTTAATATTGGCTTAAATTCAGTTGATTGGATTTAATAATTCATATTAGTTTATTGGTTTGATTAATTTTGAGAATTCATTCAAAATAGATATGTTGAATTATTTGAAAAATAATTTATTTGAATATAAGATTACTTATATATGACTATTTTAATCAGATAACTTATGTATTGGGTTATTCAATTTAAAACTGAAGCTCTATGAAAGGTTCTTGGGTCAAATAAAATAGGTAAAAATCTAATCAAGTCAAAACCAATGAACCAGTAGGTAGGATGGCTGGCCTAGAGCCTTGAAAACCCGTCACCAGGTTAACCTTCATAGGGCGGTCAACCCCACTACACTACAGGCAGTCGACCACCCCTACTAAATCAACAAAATGTGTAAAATTCTAATTCAAATTTTTGAGACCGAATTTGATAAGAATAGATGCCCAATGACTCTATAAATAAGAAACATGTTCCTATGTTTTTATATCATTATTAACATCAAAGGAGGTCACTTAAGAAGTAAGAGAGAGAGATTTTCTAGTGAAGAGATATTCTACTACTTTAAGAGATTATTATTCAACACCTAGAACAATAATTCTAATTTTTCTTTAGTGATTGTGGGGAGAGTTACTAAGGGAGAATTGAACAACGTATGCCTACTCGCACTCCTATCTTAGAAAGAAGAATGGCAAAGAAGACTAGTTGGTTGAAGCTCTTCCAGACGCGATTCTTAGTAGCAGTTTTGTCAAATGATTTTCTATCAAAAGTGTAGTTCCAATTCCAAGAGGTATGTAAGATCTATTGTCGATTTATCATATATAGTATGTCTAACTCGTTTATAGAAAAGTGTTTATTCAAAAATTTCTAAATCCGTTGTGTACTCCTTTTGCAACAATTGTTACAATGTTTTTAAGGAGTTTGAGATCATGGTATGTACATAACTTAAATGATGGTAATCTCCCCTATGCTTAAATTAAACTTTTAGAGAGTTGGCACTCTAAAGTTTCTATATTATTATATGTTGTCATGAGATTATATTGTGAATATTTATTAATTAATTATTGTTAATTAAATTTTTGGTTTAATAATTATTTTAATTAATTTTTGCCGGTTATGATTTCTTAAAGGTTAGAATATATATTTAGGCTTTTTATATAATTAGATGGTAGTCTATGATCACAGTCTAGGGTTTGTTATTTTATTTTCTAGAAATTTTGTAAGCTAGAAATAATATAGATTTCGTTTGTAAATTTTTATTAAAATATTAAAGATGGATCTTGAAGATAAAGATGATTACCAATTTATCTATTTTCTATGTTTATAAATTTTTTGTAACTTTTTTTTTGAATTGTTATTAAAATTAAAAACTACAAAATAATTGAGAAAAATGTTCTTTCTAGCCAGGACTATGAAACAATGGTCGACTGCACTATATAGTGGGCGGTCGACCAACCATGAGTAAAAAGTCATTCCATCGGGCAAAGTCAGTTGACCGGTCTTGTGTAGGGTGGTCAACCGCCAGACGACAAAGAGCTATTATTTGATTATTTTGAGATGTTTTTATTTTTATGAGGCAATTTTCAGAAAAACAAACGAAATCTTATGATAACCAGAGAATGGAATTTCAATCTATATGAGATTGAAATTGAAGACAGACACCACATGAAGAAGGATATAACAAGAAGATATAATATAATGAATCGATAAAATGTTTTGATCAAAAGCTTTGTAATTTTTATTTTCTTTTTTCTAAGATGGAATCATAATATTATAGTTATTTATTATATTGCTTGTAGCTTTGCTTATTTCATTGCTTGTTTACTTTATAATATATTTTGCAATGTATGTTGATAACATGTCATGTATTTGAATTAAAATTATTCATGCATGTTAACATGAAACCTTGTTTTCTAAAATATTGAGTGAAAAAAGATTTTGAACAGAAGACCTACGGCCTCCATCGTTGGTCCATAGGTAATATATGATGATTCTAACCCCTAGGAAGGGATGCATCATGTACCGAGTTAGATCTTTAAAAGGATAATTTACTTAAACATGTTTTATCGTTGTTCACCCCTACTTGACAATTATAAACCGTGAATAAAGTAGTTGAAATGATGGTTAAATACACAAATTAATTTTATTATTAATCTCCCCTAGGAGTTATGTTAATAAAATTAATAGTCAAAGAAAGTGATTATTTGTATATGCTAGATCAGATGGGTCTTAGATGGTATATACTAATCAGATGGGATCCGTGTTTCTAATTAAACTTGACAAGTGTCCTCTAGGCGATGTGTTGAATTCTGAGTTAGGAATTATTGTAGTGAGGTTGTAACTTTTTTAAGGCTTTGTGCTTGTATGTTTGTTTTATTTTACCAAAATATTATCATATGTTTGCTTATGTTTGATATATGAATCTTTATTGTAGAATAAAATGTCAAAAATGCATTATCATCAATACTTGACAAAAACACTTTAACTGGCGAAAAGTATAAAGATTGGAAATGCAACCTGAACATTGTCCTATCATTTGAGAAACTGAAATTCATCTTAACCACACCATGTCCTCTTGCACTTATTGGTGAATCCACTAATAAACAAATCCAAGCGTATAACCACTAGAGGAATACTGACGAATAGGCCTGCTACTATACCATGACTAGCATGAATAACGTGCTGCAAGTTTTATAACGCCCCCTTATGAGCACTATAGGAGACATTGCTTTTACCATTAAACTTTTACTGTTAAACTTATTAATTATCGATAAGAAGATTGAAACAATCAACAATACTCAAAGAAATATCCCAAGAAATACATACATATATTTTTTTTGATAAAGTAAAAATAAGAAACCAAAATCTAGAAACACAATTTTGTATTCAACAAAACATAAGTTTAAAAGAATATATCACAAGCAGAACTGAATCTCAAACAAATAAAAATGCAGAACATAATATATCAAATTTTGTTTGAGTCTCAATTCCTTTCCAATACTCCTTGCACACACGCCCGTCCTAGTCCTCCATCCTAGTCAACCTATATCTTATCTTTATCTGCAACATGATATAAACTAAGTAAGCATGAGCTTAGTAAGTACACATTCCTATCTCACAACATAAAACATTTCATAAAAATCATTACATAAAATCATAATTATAATCATAGTAATGCATGAGGCACAATTTTATATAGAGCATATATTTTCATTTAAACTTCTATGTTAAAACATTATTCATTTTATTTTTGGGGGTCCAAGCATTGCATCATAAATATAAACATAGGGTATGAAAGGAGTGAGGTAGCTAATCCTAAACCAAACATACAAGTCCATCTTCAGGACATCATAAACATAAATATAGGGTGTGTAACGCTTAATTAAATAATAAACATATATAGATATACTTTTAACATATGGCATCATTGAAACGTTCGTTAAACTTTCTTGTTGCAATAAGACTTTTCATGAGAAAAAAACATGTAAAAACAAACTTAAAACTTATCATAAAACATGTCCTCAAAACGTTTTCGTAAACTTTTATTATATTGCAGGTGAGAATATGCTTACTTGTCTTGCTTGCTTACCAAACCTTAACTTGGGTGACGTTACCGCGGTTCTCAGTGTGCTTGCCTTTTGGACTGTTTATGTCAAGTATTCATATAACACATGAAATTAATATTCATCTTCATGATATTAGTTAATACCACATTATCATATATCATTCTTAACAAAACGAAGCATATTTGAGTCACAAATATGCACTTAAAGTCAAGAGACATAATGATAGAAAACTTGACCCTTAATCACTTAGAGAAATTAATCTCAAGTCACAAGCATGAATAAAGTGTAAGAATTATTCCATAACATGGGTAATATATATAAATATCACTCAAATTTTCTTCACTTGAAAATATTAATCCAAAATACTTTTTTTAAATTTTTAAGGCATTCAAGTAAATCTGCTAATAATAAAAACTACCTAACCTTTAAGGATTCATAACCCTATATCTTTTAACTTGTATAAAATTAGAGCATGAAAATTTGCAAGAATAAAGCTAATATATATACATAATACCCAGATTTTTCTTTAGCCATAAAAATTTCATTTGTTAATTAAAATAAATCACATATTCAATACCATAAAATCTGCCAGCAATGTTTAGATAGTGAGCAGTCTTAATTAAAAGTTATGTATTAAATTATTTATGCAATAAAATAATTTATAAAAATTATTACATATAGTAGACAAATAAATAATAACATATCCAAAATTCATCTTTAAATAAATTAGGAGTAATTCAAAACGCACGTTTGAATTCAAAGTTAGTATTAACATCAGACATGCTAAACAGTGAACATGTTTTATTCAAACATTTTTATAAAATCAAATATTTATGATTATGTGATATGCTTAATATATAATATAAGCTAAAAATACTAAATCATGTAAAACACATTTGAAAATTTGATTTATTATCTCATGAATTACATAGAGCATATCAATCAGACATTTATAACCACTTAGTACTTGAGAATCAACGCTTAGTACTTAAGAATCAACAAATTTTATCTTAAAATATAATAAAGATATGAAGCTAAAAATTTACAGACATTTAGTTAACAAAGCAACAATGATTCATAAGTTTTTACAGAATCAAAAGATGTTTTTTTCCCATAAAACAAAATCTATAACTCACAAATACAAATCTGCTAGCAAATAAAATTTTATGAGCAGTGTTTGATTAAAAGCTCATAACCTAAAAATATTTTGAATGAAAATTTATAAAAAATCCCAGACATTCCTAACATATATACATATCATATCCAAAAATTGCAATAAAATAAAATTATTTGATTTCAAAACATTACTAGCCACCTTACCTATAAACGCAAAACCTTAGAATTTTCTTAACACACTCCAACAACAAAACCTTATTTTCATGAAATTTCATGATATCATATGAACATAAATGCTTACAGCCATAAAGTAACATTGTTATAATCAAATAATAAACAAAATAATTTATTTTCCATACAAACATACATGCATACACATTCATAACGTAAAAGAATATTTTTCTAACAAAGTTTATTACAAAACAATATATATTAATTATAAAAATTCAAAACCACGAAAACCTTTAAACCATATGTCACGCCCCTGAGTACGGGTAATGACGGGATAGATTAATTAAGTTAATCAAAACAAAATATTTGATTAAAAACACCAATTAAATGTTTCAAGTTATTTTGAAAAACATGATAGTTTAAAAACTCTTTAAAACAATTATCGTAATTTTAAAACAGCTAATCAAAAAATAAAATAACAAAGACAAAAGGACATAAGCCAGGCCCTATCGGACCCACATTAGTGTACACACATGGTATCGACAATAAAATATTATAATCACAGTCCAATTTGAAAGAACAAAAGTTTAAATAATGCATGCCTTGACTTACATAAAGAGATAACCTAAACAGGATTCCTACAACTTACATGTTGCCTTGTTGTCTCCCAATCGGTTCTAAGTTGCAATCCACCTAAGGGAAAAAGTTTTCAAAACAAAGAAAGAAATGTGAGCAGAAGGCTTAGTAGGACAAAGCTTCTTAAAACATTAAATTTTAACATATAAATTTCATTTTTTTAAACAAAACTATCAAACAAGGTAAATAAATAAATAAACAAATGACTTCCTGAAGCTCAATAAATTTACTCATACCGTTTAGTCATTTATAATTCCAAAATCAGTCTCATTATGCGTTTTCGACAAAACCATATGAATCATCACCGAAGTGGCCCAGCTGGGTTTCGGGACCAGCCCCCAAGGTCGCGCTCCCCACGACCTGGTCTCTGTATATGGCATCATCCTCTAGTCTATCATTCCAAATAGTGCTAGTCGACACATCCAGTGTCTTATCATTATCATGTTCCATTTTACAGGATATTCGCATTACGTTCATTATTTGATTCATTATGATCTTTCATTCTTAAACAAGTAATGAAAATGCTAAGAAACTCATTTTTAAATCATTCCTTAAAAATCAAATTGGAAGAAATCATTTGTAAACAAACATTTTTTGTGGCCAAAGGCCCCTTTTGAAAATATTTAAAGCATTTGTCATTTAGTGAAATCATTTTGAAAGAACTTTAAGGCCAAAAACCATTTCAAAACCTGGCTATCGAAGAAAGGGGGTAGAAATCCTACCTTGATATCCTACATTAATGCTCAACACCGCAGTTTCAACTCCCTTTATGTAAGCTCTATGGAACCATGACCAACCTTAACTAGAGACTAAGTTCATTAATATCTAACTTAGACTTATCTTACTTCACTACACGACTCTATGGTGTCTTAATGTGCCATTTATCTTTTAAATAGTGAAATTCAGTGAAAAACATCAATTCCCACAAAAATTCAGTTGGCCTACCGAACTTTCTAGACTGGCCTGCCAAACTTCACAGTTCGGCCTACCAGACGTGCAGGTCTGGCTTGTTGAACTGATCCTAGGTTTGGCCTGCCGAACATATAAGTTCGGTCTACCAGACTCATGAGTCCAGCCTGCCGATGCTCAACCATCGGCCTACTGAACTAGAAAAGTTTGGAAAGTTCCAGACTCGGGTCTCGGCCTCCCTGAGCCCAAATCTCATTTTCACCTATTTTTCTCAATTTCTAAGCATAGAAAACATTCATAGATGATGGAAAAACATAATTAAACACTT